>PVIC010009309.1:18171-46040 GCA_004025085.1 Thryonomys swinderianus
TCCTCCTGCCTCTGCCTCCCAAGTGCTGGGATTACAGGTGTGAGCCACCATGCCCGGCTCTTGCACCTTGATTTTGATCCCCACAACCACTAAACAAACAAGCAGCTAGCTTATTTTCTTCACTGAAAAGCATGTCTAAAATAATATCCAATAAAATTTCAGAGCACTCTGTGGTATTGGAGAATTAGGGAATAATTAAAGATTGAATAGAAATAAATTGAGATTAGCATGTGAATTAGACAATCTGCTTTGAGTTTTCTAATGGTAACAATATATTAAAATGAGACAGTTTATATTTACTAGATACCTAAGTATTAGAGGATTTTTATTATTACAGGTTAAATAACTGGAATCATTGTAATATATGACAAAAGGAGTCCAAAGGAGAAATCTAAGTAAAATGCAAATATAAAAGAAATAGTTTTCGCCAGGTGTCGTGGCTCACACCTGTAATCCCAGCACTTGGGAGGCAGAGATAGAAGGATTGCTGAGTTTGAGGCTTGCCTGGGCTACATAGTGAGTTTAGGGCCAGCCAATTACAAAGTGAGACCCTGTCTCAAAAAAAAAAAAAAAAAAAAAAGAAAGAAATGGTTTTTTTTTTGGAGAGCAGTCACACACAAAATTCCCTATTTTCACAAACTTTAATGAGGACATTGACAAGTAATAAATGTCAGATATTTGCAATGAAGAAAAATAGTGGGGCCGGAGATTTAGCTCAGTGGTTCTGGTGCCTGCCTCGCAAGCTCAAGGTCCTGAGTTCGATCCCAGTAACCACATAGAATGCTGGGCATGGTGACTCACGCCCACCAGCAATCAATACTACATACCACAGTGCCAGGCGTGGTGGCTCACTCCTGTAATCCCAGCACTCGGGAGGCAGAGACAGGAGGATTGCTGAGTTTGTGGCGGCTTGTCTGGGCTACATAGTGAGCTCAGGGCCAACCTGAACTACAAAGCGAGAGCCTGTCTCAAAAAAAAAAAAAAAGAAAAGAAAAATAGTGTAAGAAAGTGATAAGAGAGGAAAAGGGTGCTACTTCAGGGAAATAAGAAAGGCCTTGCTAATAGCTAACTTGAATGAAGTGAGGTTTTTGAGCCATAATGATGATGTTAATGAAAAAAGTGATAGGCAAAAAGCAAGTACTAAAGTCCTGCTTTAGCCAGTGACTCTGGAGGAGAGGAAGAAATGCATATAGATATTGTGCTGGTGGTGTTGTGAAGTATAAGGCCTTGGACATCCAACTGGAAATTTGAGTTTTGTCCTGAATGTGGTGAGCTAGGCTTGAGGGAGTTTGAGGAAGGGAATTCCTGACCTGACTTTTCCTTTTTAGTTGGATCTGTTACTGGTGGTCATTATTTAATGTTGCCTTCCCCACTTTCATCTTGTAGTTAATTAGCTTGGTTTTTACCTCCATTTCTCTGGTTATATTTCTGCTTTGTATCTGATTTTTCACAGTGGATAAATTTGTTTGTTTGTGAACTGAAGAAAAAAACCCAGAACTTTATTGTAATTTCAAAGGGTATAAAAGTAGATGTATGTGTTGAGTCAGCTATCTTTACTGGGAAATTAATCTCATACCTTTTTCTTGGTACAGGTTGAATGAATGTCTCATGTTTGAAATACTTGAAACAAGTGTTTTAGATTTCAGAGGTTTTTAGACTTTAGTATGTTTGCAAAGATTTCACTAGCTGACCATTCCTTATTTGAAAATTTGAAATCTGAATTGCCCCAAAGTGTGGTACTTTGGTGCTCAGAAAATTTGGGTTTAGCCAGGTATGGGCGATGCCAATAGGAGCCTGAGGCAGGAAAATCAGCATGAGTTCAAAGCCAGTCTGTGGTACTTTTTAGCCTGAGCTGCATAGGGAAATCCTGCAAAAAGCAAAGCAAAGTAAAAAATTTAGATTTTTAGAGCATTTTGGATTTCCTGATTTTGTATTGAGTGCTCTATCTGCACATCCTTTAGAGGTTAGCTTTTTTGTAAAAAAAAAAAAAAAAAAAAAAAAAAAAGTGTGGAAGTGTTTTTAGACCTTAAGGCATTTATTTGTTCAGTTGTATAATCCTGGGGTACACATTTTCCTTTTGGCTCTCTTTAGGTTTAGTGATCCCCTCTGCTAGTCCCAGAGAAGAAACCAGGTAGATCTCAGGGAAGCCACTTCCTGGAAAATCCAGTAGATTCTTAATGTAGGATTTAGTTTTATTGTGTCTACTTAGTCACATACTATCTACTCCAAATGTTGATGCTACCATTCCCTAGTGCATTTTCCTTCTCTTAGCTGCTTTGTGCTTTTTAAAAAAGGGTTCCTATATAATTTTTTCCAGGGAAGAAAGAAAAATATATTAGGTCACTTAGTAATCTTCACTTGAACAGGGTGGCATCTTGCTTTTGTTCTAGATACCTTGGTGCTGGGGATTGAATTCAGGACCTGGTTCCTGTAAGGATGAGCTCTGCCCCTGAGCCACATTGCCAGCTTTGCCATCTGTTTAAAAACTGTCATGCTGGCTGTTGAGCAGTTTTGAAATTGGGTTGGTACAGTATTAGGAAGCTGTCAAGATAATCCTGTGAGGTGGAGGCTTGAACCAAGGAGTTCCAAGTGCCTTGGTTGAATTGCCCCTTTCCTAGCCTTCATAGCATTTTTTTTTTCAGACAGGGTCTTGCTTTGTAGTTCAGGCTGGCCACTGTGTAGCCTAGGCAAGCCTCAAACTCAGAAATCTACCTTCCTCTGCCTCCTGAGTGCTGGGATTATAGGCATGAGCCGTCATACCTGGCAATGTGGTATGTGGTACTGATTGCTGGTGGGCGTGAGTCACCACGCCCAGTATTGTTGTATGTGGTTACCAAGGATTGAACCAGGGACCTTGCACTTGCTAGGCAGGCACCAGAACCATTGAGCTAAATCTCCAGCCCTGTCATAACATTTTTGATAGTAGCTAAAATGTCCCAGAGTCCTGTATATTCCTGACCCGACCTTCGTCTTTCAGTTTCCAACCATTAGTCTTTCATTGTCCACTTAAAGCCAATATCAATCGTCTTATTCATATGTCTTTCTTTTCTATTTATGACTGCCATGGGAAGAATCTGCAGACTTTCTAGTTCCTTTGGTCTCTTTGGGGACTGATGGGATTGGTGCATCTACCCTAACTCCTCAAAATACTCTGACTACCTTTGTATTGTTTTATTTTTTTTCTGAAGCTCTTATCACCATTTGATCTATTGTCTGTCACACAATATAGTTACACTTAATGTATTTGTCTGCTGCTATTAGGTGTAAGCAGCATGAAGACTTTCTTTTTGAGCACTGAGGATTGAACCCAGCTACATCCCTAAGTGTCCATCCATCCATCCATTCATTTATTAATTAAATTTTCAGACAGGGTCCTTGCCAAGTTGTTGAGGCTGGGTTCCAGTATTATTATTATTATTATTTTTTAATGCAGTCTTGCTATAGGAACTGGCTTTGAAATAGCAGTGATCCTCCTGCATCAGCCTCTCAAGTAAATTTACAGGCATGTGCCACTTTGCCCAGCTGGCTCTGAACTTGGAATTTTCCTGCCGTATGCTCCTAGAATGCTGGGATTATAGGCATGTGCTACCATTCTTGGCTTCAGTTTTTTCTTATTGTGTTAGATTCATGTAACATAAAATGGTGTGTCAAATTCCCCATTTTTTTTAATTAAATTTTTTTTTCACCATTTCAAAGTGTACAGTTTATCTTGCAAAACTGCAGCAGTATCCTTACATGATAACCCCTGTTCTGACACCTCCTAGCTCTTGGCAGCTGCCACTCCACTTTGTCTCCGTCATTTTGATTACTCTGATTACCTCATGTAAATGGAATCACAAGTGTATCCGTCTTTTCCTGACTGGTTCCTTTTACTTAGTGTGTTTTCCTGGTTCATCCATGCAATAATCTATGTTGAAATTTTCTTCCTTTTAAAGCCCACATAATACTCCATCCTGTGTACATCAACAGTTTATTTATTCATCTTTTTTTTTTTTTTTTTTTGAGACAGGGTCTCACTTTGTAGTTCAGGCTGGCCCTGAGCTCACTGTGGTGCCCAGGCAAGCCGCCACGATCTCAGCAATCCTCCTGTCTCTGCCTCCCGAGTGTTGGGATTACAGGCGTGAGCCACCACGCCCGGCATTGTGGTATGCGGTGTTGATTGTTGGTGGGCGTGAGTCTCCACGCCCAGCATTATATGTGGTTCCCAGGGATAGAACTCAGGACCTTGCGCTTGCGAGGCAGGTGCTGGAACCACTGAGCTAACCCTCGGCCCATAATTACAGTTTTATAATGGCAAAAGTTTAAAAACAATAACCCTCTGGCCCTATTTATTCATCTTTGATACATACTTGTGTTTCTTCTGAAGTGTTTCAGGTTTTTAAGGAACTGCCATTGTTTTCCATAACAACTATACCATTTTGCATTTGTACCAGAGCACACAAGAGGATTTCAGTTTTTCCAGACCATCGCCAGCACTTACTATTTTCTGACTTATTTTATTTTATTATTTTTTAAGAATAGGAAAAACTTTGAGAAAGTTTTTGTCTAAGAGAGACAAAAGAGGGACTTGAAAATGAGTGACCCACCCACCTCACTTTCCAGGAGGCTTTTTACATACTTATTTTATTTTATTATTTTTTATTTCTTTGAAACAGGGTCTCACTTTGTAATTCAGGCTGGCCCTAAGCTTACTATGTGGTCAAGGCAAGCCTCAAACCCATAGCAACCCTCCTGCCTCTGCCTTCTGAGTGCTGGGATTATAGGCATGAGCTACCATGCCCAGCATTGTGGTGTGTAGTACTGGTTTCTGGTGGGCATGAGTCACCACTCCTGGCATTGTGGTATGTCTATACTAGGGTCAAATTCAGGACCTTGTGCTTGCAAGGCAGATGCCAGAACCACTGAGCTAAATCTCTGGCCCTTACTTCAGGTTTTAATCTTTTGAATTCTTACTTAGAGTTTCTTAGTTTCCAGGGTGTTTATGGGAACTTCTTTTATCAGATTTGGGAAAATTTCAGCTATTATTTTTTTAGATTTTCCTTTATCCCTTTCTGTTTTCTGTTCCTGCGACATCTGGTCTGCTTGATACAAGTTCTTATGTTCTGCTTCCTTTTCTCGTCTTTTTATTCCTGCTTTTTTAAATTGGATAATTTTATTCTGTCTTCAAGTTTGCTAATTTATTCTTTTGTGTACTCAACTGTCTGTGTGCTTCACTGTCTTTGATTTCATGTGGTCAATTTTGTATGTATGTATATATATATGTAGATAAGTATTTATTTTGAGACAGGGTCTCGCTTTGTAGTTCAGGCTGGCCCTGAGCTTACTGTGTAGCCCGGGTAAGCCTCGAACTCAACAATCCTCGTGCCTCTGCCCACTGCGTGCTGGGATTACAGGCTTGAGCCACCATGGCCAGCATTGTGGTATGTGGTACTGATTGCTGGTGGGTGTTAGTCACCAACCCCAGTATTGTTGTATTTGGTTAACAAGATGGAACTCAGGACCTTGTGCTTGCTAGGCAGGTGCTGGAACCACCAAGCGAAATCTCTGGCTCAGTATTTATTGTACTTGAGAATTTGCTGTCTTTTTCAATATCTTTTTATTGATTGTTGAATTTTGCTAATGCATTGTTTTCCTGACTTTCTCTACATCTTCCTTTAGATTTTTTTTTTTTTTTTTTTTTTTGAGACGGGGTCTTGCTTTGTAGTTCAGACCTTGAATTCAACAATCCTCCTGTCTCTGCCTCCTGAGTGCTGGGATTACAGGCGTGAACCACCACGCCCGGCACTTTCCTTTAGATTTTTGAGCATGTTTAAGATAGTTACTTTGGAGCCTTTGTCTAGGAGGTCTGCCACCACATCTTTTTCACTTTCTCTTGGTGATAATGATTTTGAGTGGGCTGTACTTTCCTCTTTCTTTGTATGCCTTATGAGATTTTATTAAAAACTGGAGGTGAGGGCCGGAGGATTAGCTCAGTGGTTCCGGCGCCTGCCTCGCAAGCGTAAGGACCTGAGTTCGATCCCGGTAACCACATATAATGCTGGGCGTGGAGACACGCCCACCAATAATCAACACCGCATACCACAATGCCGGGCGTGGTGGCTCACGCCTGTTATCCCAGCACTTGGGAGGCAGAGACGCGAGGATTGCTGAGTTCGCAGCGGCTTGCCTGAGCACCATAGTGAGCTCAGGGCCAGCCTGAACTACAAAGCGAGACCCTGTCTCCAAAAAGCAAAAAAAAAAAAAAAAAAAACTGGAGATGAATGTGATAACTATAGAAGTTAGATTATTTCCCTTGCCTAGGGTTTGCTCAATTTTGGTTTTATTGGGTTTTTTTTATCATAGGCTGGCTTTGTGAACGATCAGCCTGGGTATAGACTTAAGGTCTTCTGTTTTTTTTCTGTGCCTGGATCTTTTTCTGAGTATGTGTGGTCACTTTCTAACATCCTCTGAATATTCACTTTTTTTTTTGAGACAGGGTCTTGCTTTGTAGTTCAGGCCGGCCCTGAGCTCACTATGTAGCCCAGGCAAGCCTGGAACTCAGCAATCCTCCTCTCTGCCTCCAGAGTGCTGGGATTACAGGCATGAGCCATCATGCCCAGAGAACTAGTTTTTTAAAAATCTGCTAAAAAGTCCGTTTAATTGTAGGGGTAAGGTCTTATAGCACTTTTGGGCATGGTACAAGAATGACCACTGTTTATACCTTAGTGATGAGAAGTAGTCAGAGTAAAGATCCTCACATTTGGGGAATAAGGTTATTGTTTGGCCCATTGTGGCTTGCACAAGCTGTGTGCAGTTTGCTCTGAGACTATCTGCACACTTCCCTGGAGGCAGGAGGCACCACCAGATGGGTGTCTGCTGGTGAAAAGAGCTGAAATTGGCAGATACTAACCACAGTTTACCTTCCAACTCTTTCCTTGGAAGTTGCAAACCTTCAGTAGACTCCAGAGTTCCAAAATCATTATATTAGATTCTGCAAATGCAAATAGTCTAAGTGGAAAGACAGGTTCTTACTGCCTCCCATTCTGTCATCTTTGCAGAATCATTCAGTTTTTGTTTTCATTGTATATTCCTAATATCTGGCAGTGCCTGCCATATAATAAAATGCTTAATAAAAATATGTGGAATAAATACAAGAAAACGTAGTATATATTGGTTGCATTCTAGATACAGTTTGAAGATGGAGACAACTGGTTTTGTTAATGGATTGTTGTGAGGAGACAGAGAGATTAGTTTAATATAGCATCTATTCTTTTGCTCTGAATAGTGGAGGTGCCATTTTTTTCAAATAGGAAAACTGAGAGGAACAAAATAAAATATAAAATGAGTTGGGATATTGTAAAGAAACAAATTGAAACAGTCGTTCCCAGAAGTTCCCATTTGGTTTTTTTTTTTTTTTTTTTTTGAGACAGGGTCTCACTTTGTAGTTCAGGCTGGCTCTGAGCTCACTATGTAGCCCAGGCAAGCCTTGAACTCAGCAATCCTCCTGTCTCTGCCTCCCAAGTACTGGGATGACAGGCGTGAGCCACCACGCCCCGCATTGTGGTATGCGGTATTGATTGTTGGTGGGCGTGAGTCTCCACGCCCAGCATTGTATGTGGTTACCGGGGATCGAACTCAGGACCTTGGGCTTTCCAGGCAGGCGCCGGAACCACTGAGCTAACCCTCCGGCCCTCCTATTTGGTTTTGACACTGTATAAGTTTTGGAGACTACTCATCAGATATGTTTGTATTGTTTTCTCAGGTCATGCGCATTGTGGATAATGTCCGTCCTGACCGACAGACAGTTATGTTTTCAGCTACTTTCCCTAGAGCTATGGAGGCATTGGCACGCCGAATCCTGAGTAAACCCATTGAAGTACAGGTTGGAGGCAGGAGTGTGGTTTGTTCAGATGTGGAGCAACAGGTGGTGGGTACTTTCTTTATCAAATCCCTAGTTTCTATTATAGTTTAGGCAGTATGTACCACCCTTGGGATCAAAATGTGGGATGGGGATAGGTGTGGTGGTACATGCCTATAATCCCAGCATTGGTAGGCTGAGGCAAGAGAACCCTACAAGGTTGAGGTCAGCCTAAACTACATAGTGAGTTCAAGACCAGCCTGAACTACATAGTGAGGCTGTCTCAAAGAAACAAAACAAAGAAAGTGAAATGAGTAGATAATTTTTAAAATTAAGTAGCATACATTAATTATTCTTTTCAGTATTTTGACAGGTAACACTCAATTTTGCTGTTACCTAGAATTAATTGATTGATTGTTTTGGGATTTTTTTGAGATAGAGTCTTGCTATGTACTCTAGGTTGGTTTTGAATTTATTGTACCCCAGGCTGACCTTGAACGCAAGGCAGTCCTCCAGCCTCAGCCTCAGAAGTGCAGGGAGTACAGGTGTGCACAAGTACACCTGCCTTACTGAAACTCACTGCTTTAAATGCTTTTTTTAGTTTCTCCTGGCAGAAGTGCAGGACTGGAAGATACATATTAAGATACCTTTTTTTTGTGTGTGTGTGGTACTGGGGATTGAACTCAGGCCCTTGTGCATCCAAGGTTGGCACGGTGCCACTTGAGCTAAATCCCCAGCCCTAAGATACCTATCTTGATCTTTGGTTACTAGGATATGTAGTAAAGGAACAGAGAACTGGTGGTCACTTTATCCACATTTGCAAACCTCTTATTCTCTGAAAGTTTACAACTTTTAAACAATGTACTGGTTTTCCAGTTTAAATCAGCACTATTTAGGGCCGGAGATTTAGCTCAGTGGTTCCGGCGCCTGCCTTGCAAGCGCAAGGTCCTGAGTTTGAGGTAACCATATACAATGCTGGGCATGGTGATTCACGCCCACCAGCCATCAATACCACATACCACAGTGCGGGGCATGGTGGCTTATGCCTGTAATCCCAGCACTCAGGAGGCAGAGGCAGGAGGATTGCTGAGTTCAAGGCTTGCCTGGGCTGCACAGTGAGCTCAGGGCCAGCCTGAACTACATAGCAAGACCCTGCCTAAAAAAAAAAAAAAATCAGCATTATTTAACCCTTTCGTAAATTATGGAAAGATAGTTATCTTATTCACGTTCCACAAAATTAATGAATAAGGTGTATTTGCATTTTTATTCCCGTTAACTTAGTACAACTTGGTATTTTCAGATTGTGATTGAAGAAGAAAAGAAATTCTTAAAGTTACTTGAGCTTCTAGGTCATTATCAAGAATCAGGATCTGTCATTATATTTGTGGATAAGCAGGAACATGCCGATGGTCTGCTGAAGGACCTAATGAGAGCATCTTATCCTTGCATGTCTCTTCATGGAGGTAATGTTGAGTTCACAAATGAAATCTCTTTAAGTATTTAATGGCGCCAAATATTATGCTGTGTCCTGAATAATAATGTTTGCTTTGTTCTTGTAATTTCGTATTAAATTGTTTATTATTTTGGTTTTGATTCACAACAGCTGTTTAATAGTCAGTAATATTATTACTCCAGAGATTCAGAGATAAAAGAAATCCATCAGGCATACATTGGTTTGATCAAATTCAGCACTTAAGTAGGTATAGAAAAATTGCACTTAAAACTTTCTGACTTCTCTGTTATTCTTCCCGTAATACATGCTTCCTAGAGGCTGCCAAGGTTCACTTAAGAGCTTTCATTGACATTTTAAAACGATGTTTTAATTTATATGTGACACTGTTATTGTTATATATATTTGAGACTTAGAATAAAAAGTGTGGAACAGAAACAGGTTGATTCACACTTACTAAACTGGATTTTTTGTCTGTTAGAACTTAGTAATGAACAGCTTCTCATATTAGTAGCAGTTTCATTTGGTATCCCACAGTTCGGGCAGAGCGCTGTGTGTCTAATCCGTGTTTCATGCTCTTTATTGGGCTGGCTCCGGGGTGGAGAGCCACATCCATTTTGACTCACTCATATGTCTGACAAGGAAGTACTGACCTTACTGCAGTTTGGTCATCATGGTAACCAGGGGCCTTTTGTGGGGCTGTCTAATCGAGATAAGAACCAGAAGCTAGTAAGTCAGGAGAGATAGTACTTGGAATTGACAGCTTTCACTTCTACTGTGTACTATAGTTCAAAGTAGTTGCCAAACTGATCCTCATTAAAGAGAATGGAGATGCAGACGCTTTTTTTCTTTTTCTTTTTACTCTGGTACTGGGGACTGAACCGAGGGCCTTGCGTATACTAGAGTGTGCTGCTACCATAATCCCAGTCCAACTCTGTGTCCTGGTAGAATACTTTTTTTTTTAATTTTTTTTATTGTGATATAGGCATATTTTATGTATACATCATGATCACACTCATCATTGAGAATTTGTATCAGTATATTGCACAACTTAATTTTCATTTTTTCCCCATTCCCCTACCCACCCTACAACCCCCCCCTTTTTTTTTTTTTTACCATCACAATCCCCCTTCTTTTTTTCTTTTTGAGACAGCCTCATTATATAGTCCAGGCTGGCCTTGAACTTACAGTAATCCTTCTGCCTCAGCCTCTTAAGTATTAGGATTACAAACATGTACCACTGTACCTGGCTTACAGTATTCTTTGATATACAGAAAAGTGTGTAGGGTAGAAGAACATACTATCATTTTCATATTTGGAAAATGCAGTCTACCACACTAGAGTATATGTAAGATAAAGTTAGAAGGCCTTTGATTTTTTTTTTTTTTTTTTTGAGACAGGGTCTCGCTTTGTAGTTCAGGCTAGCTCTGAGCTCACTATGTAGCCCAGGCAAGCCTCAAACTCAGCAATCCTCCTGCCTCTGCCTCCTGAGTGCTAGGATTACAGGCATGAGCCACCATGCCCTGCCCTTTGATGTTATTTTTTAATGTTTGAACTCTTGATGGAAATCTAGTTTGGTTCTTCCTTTTGGCTATTGTGTATGACATGGCTGTGGACATGGTGTGCAAATATCTTGTGTTAGTTTCTTTGAGTACATGCCTAGAAGTGGAGGTGCTTAGTCATATGGTCATATGACTAGGAACCATCAAATTGATTTCCACCTTGACTATAGCAGTTTATATTCCCACTAGAAGCAAACTAGTAGAGTTCTATTCTTTTCAGTACACTCATTTTTTACTTTTTGTTGTTTGTTTGTTTTACTTTTTTGATAATAATCACTGTATTTGCGTTTTTGACATTGAGGTACATCACCCAACCCACAATTTGGAGGAGAGGCTTAATCACACTTCTAGTCCATGAGGAGATGCTCTGAGTCAGAGACATCTTGGTGGCAGGGCTTGGGTTAGTAGAGATGCTTAGTTCATGGTAGCTGAGGTAACAAAGCAGAGAAAGAACACCAGAGAAGACAGAGGAATCTGCATAGTGCCCTATGTCATATCTCCATGACCCACGCAGGAGGATGCATTACTAACCTGCCAGGCATTGTTTTGGTTTTTTTTTGTTTTTTTGAGACATGGTCTCATTGTGTAGTTCAAGCTGACCCTAAACTCACTATGTAGCACCAGCTGGCCTTCACCTTGCAGCAATCCTCCTGCCTCTGCCTCCCAAGTGCTGGGATTATAGGTTTGCACCACCACGCCCCTGCCAGGCTTTTCTTAATTTAGTGAAACTGGCATCTCAGGATTAATAGGCACAGCCATACTAGTGGGTATGATACAGTATCTCATGATTTTGACTTGCATTTCCCTAGTAACTGATGATATTACTTTTTTATGTCATATGGCCGTTTCTATATATTATTTAGAGAAATGTGTATTTGAACGCTTTACTCACTTTAATTGGCTTCTTTTTGTTTAATAATCTATTACTTGATATATGAATTGCAGATACTTTCTCCCATTCTATAGGTTTTCTCTTTCTGGATAGAGTCCCCTGAGTACAAAAGTTCTCTTTCTCTCCTCTCCTCTCCTCTTCTCTCCTGCTCTCCCCTCCCCTCTCCTCTGCTCTCCTTTCTTCTTCCTTCTTCTCTTCCTCCTTCCCTCCCTCCCTTTCTTATTTCCTCCCTTCCTCCCTGCCTTTCTTCCTCTCTTCCTTCATTCTTCTTTTCCTTCCTTCTTTCATGGTGTTGGGAATTGAACCCAAGATGCCATATATCCTTTGAGTACTAAAATTTGTTCATTTACTTGTTCTTTCTTTGGCTGTGTTGAGGATTGAGCTCAGGGCTTCTTGCATGCTGAGCAAGGCTTTACCACTTAGCTGTATCCTCAGAGTAGAAGACAGGCTTGGGGACACAGACACAGCTCTGGGACAGTGCTTATCGAGCATGCTCATACTCAAGGCCTGTGGTTTAATCTTCAGTGCCACAAAAAAACTGAAACAAAACAAAACATTTCATTAACGTACAGGTAAATAAAGCCCTAGTTGCTGTATATTTTATAAATGTATTTGAGACTTGTTAAGACTTGAAAAGGGGTGTCATCATGAACTTATTAATGCACACATGTAATATAATTTTATATATCATGCACATACTGGCAGTAGTGAGAAGGGGATGTTGATATGTCTGAAATATATTTATGTTTTACCTTTTTAGAAGAAAAATACAGTAAAACATGATCTTTGGATAAATATAATCTTTGGTAAAACAATCTAGGATTATTAGAGTTGCTCAAGATGCTGGTAAGTTTGTGAGAATGTGCTCATTAGTGAGGATGCAGAGTCTGTGGCATTTCTACCTTTTTCAGGGTGATCTTTTTTTTTTTTCCTTTTTGAGACTGGGTCTCATGTAGTTCAGGTGGGCTTTGAACTCACCTTGTAGTTCAAGCTGTCTTCAACTTGCAGTGATGTCCTGCCTCAGCTTCCTGAGTGCTGGGATTACAATGTGTGCCACAATTCTTGGCTTTTCAAGGTTGATCTCTGTGAAGAGGGCCGTCAGTCTTGACAGCTGTTTATTTCTGCTTACTCTTCTGATTAGGGGAACCTTGTGATGTGGGCTGAGGGCCGTTCTTTGAACAGAGCTGTTGGAATTCAGGTTCAGTGGGGGAGGAGTGGAAAGTGGGAGATAGGAGAGTGGATGATACATTCTGTTCATTGATAGTCCTCTTAAGTTGAGAAAATTTCCTCAGTACCACAATTGATGAATGTATCATGGTTGCTTTTTTTTTTAATCAGAGAACTGTTAGAATAAAAGTCATGTAATAATGGTTTATGAACAAAATCTTTCGATTAAAATCTCCCTGAGCCAGTTGTGGGGTGCAGCATTCAGGAGGCTGAGGCAGGAAGATTGGTGTGAGTTTGATGCCAGCCTAGACTACCTGCCTCAAAAAACCAAATGAGGCAGGAGATTTAGCTCAGTGGTTCCAGCACCTGTCTCAAAAAACCAAATGAGGGGGCCGGAGGGTTAGCTCAGTGGTTCTGGTGCCTGCCTCGCAAGCACAAGGTCCTGAGTTCGATCCCTGGTAACCACATACAATGCTGGAGACACGCCCACCAACAATCAACACCGCATGCCACAGTGCCAGGCGTGGTGGCTCATGCCTGTAATCCCAGCACTCGGGAGGCAGAGACAGGAGGATTGCTGAGTTCGCGGCAGCTTTCCTGGGTACCATAGTGAGCTCAGGGCCAGCCTTAACTACAAAGCAAGACCCTGTCTCAAAAAGCAAAAAAAAAAAAAAAAAACAAAACCAAATGAGGGTGGGAGATTTAGCTCAGTGGTTCAAGCACCTGCCTAGCAAGCACAAGGTCCCTGGTTCCATCCCCAGTAACCACATACAATACTGGGTGTGGTGACTCACACCCATCAGCAATCAGTACCACATACCACAGTACCGGGTATAGTGGCTCATACGTGTAATCCCAGCACTTGGGAGGCAGAGGCAGGAAGATTGCTGAGTTTGAGGCTTACCTGGGCTATACAATGAGCTCAGGGTCAACCTGAGCTACAAAGTGAGACCCTGTCTCAAAAACAAACAAAAAAAAACCCAAATCAGTCAGTCACCCAACTAGCACTGAAATTCCATTTTGTCAGTAGTCTTTTCTCTCCCTCTTCTTTTTTTTTTTTGCACTAACGATTACATTTTCTTTAAAACACATTTTTGCCTGTAACATAGTGAATAATGTTTAAATTAGAAAAGCAAAGGCTCTTACTTGCTGGTAGTTAATGGTATATAAGATCAAAGACCTTCTTATAGCGGACTACTTTGAGTCTTTTATCAAGCACTATTAATATTCAATTTTTGGTTTATGCAAGTAACAAAATAGGAACTCATGTACCTTAACACATTCCCACAAGGTTGAACCACTAGTGATACATGAATGACTGTCCCGTTGGGTGGCTGATGTTACCCAATTCAGTCATTTCTGTTGGATGTGGGGCAGTATTTTGTTCACTTTAGCTATCCCACAGAACACACCATAATCAAGATTCAGAACAGTTCCATTACCTACCAGAAATCTCTCATCTGGTCCCTGTAAAGGTAATTATGAAGGTACCTCCCCATCCATAATCTCTGACAACCATTGACTTGGTTTTTGTTTTGTTTTTTGTGATACTGAAGATAGAAGTCAGGTCTTCTGGAAATTGCTGTGAGCTATAATCCAATCCCTGTTGTGTTCAGGTTGGCCCTGAACTCATTGTATAGCCCAGGCTGATCTCGAACTTTGGGTGATCCTGAGTGCTGGGATATGTGTGCTCCACCACACCTGGCCCATGATATGTGCTTTATAAGAACTTTGTAAATGAAATAAAGTATCATGTAACCTTTTTACAGTTTTTTATACGTAGTGTAATAACTGAGATAAATTCAGGTTGTTATCTAGTTCCTTTTATTGTTCAGTAGTAGTATAGAGATATGCCACTGTATGTTTGTATCTACTGAAGGATATTTTAATTGTTTTAGTTTCATTAATAGCATACTTTAGGCTAAAGTAAAAGTTTTGGTATTTTTAAATTGCAAAGGTAAATTTACATTGATATTGATTCCTGTTATGCTTAGGGTCTAGATGTGACCTTAAAGCCTCGTGTGGTCATAGAGCTTTTTCAGAAGAGGCTGGATCTAGAGTGTATGATGCTGAGATTAAGGGCATGTGATTAGTAAGCCAGTACACTGTTTGGTTTGATACCACCCTAATCCCAGTAGTCCAAATGAGAAAAAGGGGAGAAAGACACTGTCATGGTTCCTATGTTGCTTTTGTTGTCTTCTACCACCATGAACTGTTGCCCCTCTGCCATGCCACCTTGCCTTATTTTTCTTATGAGAATTTTTGGTTCAATGTTAGGTGCTAATTTACTTGACATAAAATCCAAATAGGGAGCCAGGCACAGAGGAGCACACCTGTAATTCCAGCTACTCAGGAGGCTGAGGCAGGAGGATTTCAAGTTTGAGGTCAATGTGGGCAATTTAACAAGGTCAGAAGGAAACAGAAGGGGCAAGGGATTTAGCTCAATTCTAGAGAGCTCATGCACTACAGAAAGTAAACTTAGTAATAAATTGATATTCATAAATATGTGTTTGGGCTAAGGATATAGCTCAGTGATAGTATGCTTGCTTAGCATTCACAGCCCTTTTGTTCAGTCCCTAGCACTTCGAAAAAAATTAAGGAGAGAAGAAAGGAAAGATTCAGTTGCTAACCTATGTTATGACTACATTTTATTTCCAGGGATTTCTGGGTATTCTTCATAGACATATTTATTCTCTGGTCATCTTGTATCAGGACATTTTGGTGTGTTAGACACTGTTTTGTCCCCCATCTGGAGCCTCTTATTTAAAGGAGATCAAGTTGGGTACTTGTAAATTGGTGCTCTTTATACTTTAATGTGTCTGTGGTAATCATATAGGAGTCTTGTATATAATGCAGGTTCTGATTTCAGTAATTTTAGTGTGGGACCTGAGATTGCACATTTCTAATGAGTTCCCGGGTAATGCCACCTCAGGTCCTTGGACAAAACTGAGTAGCAAGGCTCTAGAAAAGCTACAGGAGAAGAGGAGAGATCTGAATCCATCAGTGTAGACTGTTCATTGTTGCCTTTTCTTTCTTTGTTCCCAAAACAAGTTTAGGTTGGTGATTCTGAAAGTAGGCCTTTGCAACAAAGAAAGACAGCAAATCAAAGCAGATTGGAAGGTGAATAAATAAATGAATGGCAGTAGCCTTTAATCTTTCTGTTAAATCTTTTTAGTCTTTTATTTTCTTGTATTGTTGGAGTTTGAGGTATGGATTTGTTTTTTATTCCATTTTTAGATTCTTTGTCAGAGGAAATGGAAATTTTAACGTGTTTTACATCTCTAATTTACTCACAGGTATTGATCAGTATGACAGAGATAGCATCATAAATGACTTTAAGAATGGAACCTGCAAGCTTCTTGTGGCTACCTCAGTTGCTGCCCGAGGTCTAGATGTGAAACATCTGATTCTTGTAGTAAATTACAGCTGCCCCAACCACTATGAGGATTATGTACACAGAGCAGGACGGACTGGAAGAGCAGGCAACAAAGTAAAAAGAATTTTTAATAGTTGATTTTATTTATATTAAAATATAGGTGCTTCTTTTTTAGTATCCTAAGGAATAGGTAATAGGAGTTACAGAAACATTTTGAAAATTCTTAATCAGAATGTGTGGAATGAAGTTAATTCTATAAATATGCATGTGTAGATATTAATATTTAGATACCTTGGTGCTTTTTATAGGCAGATAATGTTAAGAGTTTCTCTCCTTTTAGATTCTTTTTTCCCTTGCCTAGAAATTTCTGTTACATACATATATGTAGTCTGGTATATTTTGTTACGTTTTGTTAAAAATGGGATCATAAAATATAGGCATCCCATGTGTCATACACACATGCAAATACACATATTATTTGCTTTTTTGACTTGTGTGTTTTTGTAACTGTGAGTAGAAATTGAAGTTTCTTTTTGTTTGCTTTTTGATATGGGCTCCTTGTTGTCTGAACTGGCCTTGAACTCCAGGTGTCAGACTGTTCTGCCTCAGGCTCCTGAGTAGCTGTGCCTATAGGCACATACATACCTCTGTGCCCCACAGAATTGTCCTTCTTCTTTTTTTTTTTTTTCTCCTCTTTCACCGTGCTGGAAATCCAGCCCTCAGCCTCATGCATGCTAGGCAAGCAGTCTACCACTGAGCTGTGTCCCAATCAGTCCTTTCTTAAGGAAGCAGAAAATTCTGTTGTTGGAGACATTGATGGTGACCATTTCAATTTTCCAAATTTGGACATTGCATAGTGGAGCAACATTATTAACTATTAATAGTACTAGCCTACATTTATTTATACTTTCTATATGCTTGACACTGTTCTGAGTTTTTTACATATTCCATCTCATTTCATCCTTAACACTTTACTTTGAGAAAATGAACATACAGAATTGAAGTCACTTGCTCAATATGACACAGCTCCTAAGTACTAATGGAATTTATTCTCTTAACTGATGTATTCTGAAGAATTGGGAACTTTTTCTCTAAATGGTAATGTACTAAAAACTGTAACTTTGTACGACAGCAGTTTCTGTCATATGTTCTCTTTCTTCCTCGTTGTGTGTTTATAACATGTAAAAATGTAAACGTTTTTAGATCATGGGCAACACAGCAGCAGATCATGGATCAGACCTGGTGACTATTTAGATATTCCTGAAATAAAGTTTTAAACTTTGTCTTTAAAATTTGTAACAATCTACCGGGTGAAGGAAGAGCTTGTGAATATTGTTTGCTTTTATTTCCACTCCATTTTTTTCTCTTTGCTACACAAAAACCTAGTTGGGGCCTAGAATCCTTGAGCCTCAGAGAATCTCAGGAAGGTGAGGTAGCTGATAGTTATAAAAATAGTTATAAAAATAAACATATAAAATAACTCGTTTGTATATATAAGGAAGTATATGTACATATTCATTCAATTTTTGTTTTGTTGAAAAAAATATTAAAAGCTGCATCCTTGGAAGCTGATGTAGCTTAAAGTGGTTAGGGTAGTGTGTGATGTGTGGGAGTTTATTTTTATTTTTTTGTGGTATTGCTGATTGAACCCAGGGCCTTTGCACTGAGCTACATTTCTAGGCTATTTTTTATTTTTTACTTTGAGACAGGGTCTCACTAGGTTGCTTGCAGTGGGCTTGAGCTTGCCATCCTCCTGCTTTCACCTCCCAGAGTACTGAAAAATACACCACTGAGCCAAGCCATATTTATTATTTATTTTTGTGGTGCTGGGATTTAACTCAGTACCAGGTTACGTTGCTGCTCTCCCACTGAGCCCCATTCCTAGCCCCCTTATTTTTAAATACTAAATTTAAATATTTCACTTTGAGCCAGTAAAAATAGGATGGACTCTTGTCTTTGAACTTCTTTAAAAATGGTGTCATTCCTAGAGGACTAAGTTTATATTGTATCCTATTTGTAATCTAAGTAAGATTCATCTTTTAGCCCCTAATACATTCCATGTTTTCATTACTCACTAGGGTTATGCCTACACATTTATCACAGAGGATCAAGCTCGCTATGCTGGTGACATAATTAAAGCTCTTGAATTGTCAGGGACTGCAGTGCCTCCTGATCTAGAGAAACTTTGGAGTGATTTCAAAGACCAGCAGAAAGCTGTAAGCTTTTAAACTTGCTTCTTTTATGCAAATTACAAATGTAACTGTTGATATTTGGACATTTTGATAAGGTTTTTCATTTGTTTCTTTGGGGGGAAGTAAAAACAGTCTTTTGCTTGATCTTAGCATTTTGTAAGCTCTTCTTTGTTTTTTACTAGGTGAAATATATTTTGACATTGGTGCCTTGAAAAACATCTAGTAAGTTTTTACTAGGAAATTAACTTTTTATTTTTTCCTTAAAAGGAAGGAAAAATAATTAAAAAGAGTAGTGGGTTCTCTGGTAAGGGATTCAAGTTTGATGAAACAGAACAGGCGTTGGCGAATGAGAGGAAAAAGTTGCAGAAAGCAGCTCTTGGTCTGCAAGACTCAGACGATGAGGACGCTGCAGTTGATGTAAGTATTCTAGTTTCAAGGGCAGTTGAAGTGATTATTCCTTTTACATTGGAGGTCTTTCCTTAACCTTGTTGGGATAGCTGGTTGCTGGAAACCTCGAGATGCTTTTCTATTTCTGTGTAGTACATATGTTCACATTTTTATAGTTTGGTAAAAATGGGGTTACACTGCAGAGTGTGTGTGTGTGTGTGTGTGTGTGTGTGTGTGTGTGTGTGTGTGTGTGTATTTGTGTATGTTTGAGACAAGGTCTCGCTTTGTAGTTCAGGCTGGCTCTGAGCTCGCTATGTAGCCCAGGCAAGCCTCGAACTCAGCAATCCTCCTGCCTCTGCCTCCCGAGTGCTGGGATTACAGGCATGAGCCACCACACCCAACACTATGGTGAGCAGTATTGATTGCTGGTGGGCATGAGTCTCCACGCCCAGCATTGTATGTGGTTACCGGGGATCGAACTCAGGACCTTGCGCTTGCGAGGCAGGCACTGGAACCACTGAGCTAACCCTCCAGCCCCTTCATGCTTATTCTTGACAACTGTGTAATATTTCATCATAGACTGTTTTATAGTTTAATAAATCAAATTTGAATGTATTGTTTTTTCATATATTCACTGTTTGAAATATAGTATCAACTATTTTATTGCACATTTAATTTTGCACATACATTAAGTTACATCTTGAGAGTTGGTTTATAAATGGAATTACTAGATTAAAAGCATAGTACTTATCTGGTTTAAAGCATTGCCAAGTGAGGTGGAACACACCTACAATCCCAGCACTCATGAGGCTGGGGCAGGAGGATCACTGTGAGTTTGAGGCCAATTTGGGCTACATAGCAAGTTCAAGACCAGCCTTAACTACGTAATGAGCTATCTTCAAAAAAAAGAAGAAAAGAAAGAAAAAAAATCAAAACAAATTGTCTGGTTGTCTTCCATGGGGTGGGGATTTAGCTCAATGGTTCTGGCATCAGCTTGATTTTCTTCCAGTACGGGAATATCAGTTTGGGTCCATCATAGGAATATGATAGAATGCCTTCCTGTACCTTTCACAACATTGCAATTGATAATGTTGTTACGTTTGTTTTTCTGTGCTATTTGGGATGAATGCCAGGGCCTTATATTTCTAATACTGTTTTTTATCATTGTAATTTTTTAGTAAAAGAGCTTCCTAAATTAACCCAATTAATTTTAGTTACAAACTAGGTTTTTCTGCATAGAAGATACAGCCTTTTAATCTGAATTTATAAAGAAATCTGTATCTCTTTAGGCAGCAGTGTCAATAATCACTGTGGGCTAAGATAGTGCTGCTTTTGCTCAAAGTGTGGCTATGACAATAAAGCCTAGTGACTTGAAGGACTGAGGCCTTCCTAGTAGCTCATCTTGGTGAAAAAAATAACTTTTCCTGTCTTGACTTAAAAGAATAAGGCAATGGACCTTCTTTTTTCTTACCATTTTAAAGGCAAATCCATTCACATTTTAGGAGTTAGAATGAGAACTCTGCCTTTGAAACATGTTGGATGCACTCTTTAGTTGTGTCCTTGCTTTGCTTTCTTGTCCTTCTTCCAGATTCATTCCTTGCAGTATGATTTGGCCTCCAGGTCAGCCCTGGAGCAACTCAGCTGCCTCATATGGGTCATTCCATCTTGACAGCGCATACATATTTCCTCATTTATCAGTCTGGGATGTAGTTTCTGGACCTCTCAGAAGGAGTCTGACAGAGTGGTTTGCACAGCATTACATCTCAGTTTTCTATTTTCCTTTTACTATTTCAGTTGGACTTTCCAACTGAAATGCAGTGCCTTTAACAAATTGATGGCAGTGAGAATTAAGTTGTGTCATATACTGCTACAAATCCTTTTTTTTTTTTTTTGAGACAGTGTCTCGCTTTGTAGTTCAGGCTGGCTCTGAGCTCACTATGTAGCCCAGGCAAGCCTTGAACTCAGCAATCCTCCTGTCTCTGCCTCCCGAATGCTGGGATTACAGGCGTGAGCCACCACGCCTGGCACTGTGGTATGCAGTATTGATTGCTGGTGGGCGTGAGTCTCCACGCCAGCATTGTATGTGGTTACTGGGGATTGAACTCAGGACCTTGCACTTGTGAGGCAGGTGCTGGAACCACTGAGCTAACCCTCCGGCCCTATACTGGTACAAATTCTTAATGTGGAGCATATTTGTGATGTGTGTATATAATGTACCAATAAAAAAAATTGATGGTGTCTTTTGCTGTTAACCCATGTAATTGAATTACATAAATATAATTGATCCTAGCCTTTTGGTGGAAAGAATTTTACCTGTGTCTATAAATAAAACTGATACTTTGAATCTAGTTTTTGCTAATCCTCCTTGTTTTTTCTCGGTCTAGATTGATGAACAAATTGAAAGCATGTTTAATTCAAAGAAGAGAGTAAAGGATATGGCTGCTCCTGGGACATCGAGTGTCCCTGCCCCAACTGCAGGAAATGCCGAAAAATTAGAAATTGCTAAGCGATTGGCTCTCCGAATTAATGCTCAGAAGAATTTGGGTATCGAGTCTCAGGTATTAAGTACTTTGCTCCATGTCTCAGTCAGCAGATTTGATTTAAATATTTCTCAGGAATTTTGTTAAGCCCAAGTGAACAAGTTTTCCCTGAACTTGAGTTTGTAAGAATTTGACATTCTCACTAGAGGATTCCTTGATTTGGGTGATTTCACTAGTGTGGTTAACTGAAGGTTTTATGCTTATTCTGGAGTGCCTAATAGGCGTGGAAAGCAGAGGTGATCTTTACAGAAGAGGTAAGCATCCCTGATCTGAAAATGCAAAATGCTCCAGAATCCAAAAGTTTTTGGCTATTGACATGAGGTTCAAAATATTTCAGATTTGGGCCGGAGGGTTAGCTCAGTGGTTCTGGCGCCTGCCTCGCAAGCACAAGGTCCTGAGTTCAATCCCCGGTAACCACATACAATGCTGGGTATGGAAACTCAAACCCACCAGCAATCAATACCACATACCACAGAGCTGGGCGTGGTGGATCACGCCTGTAGTCCCGCACCTGGGAGGCAGAGGCCAGGAGGATTGCTGAGTTCAAGGCTTGCCTGGGCTACATAGTGAGCTCAGAGCCAGCCTGAACTACAAAGTGAGACCCTGTCTCAAAAAAAAAAAAATTCAGATTTTATAGAATTTGGGTTTTTGAATTAGGGTTAACTAACTGATAAAACCTGTCCAAATAATCTAGAATTCCTAACTCTGCAACGCTTCAGATCATAAGCATTTTGGAAAAGATATACTCATATTCTGATTAGACTTACAAATTCTAAAGAAGTAACTGTTTTTATGTCTTAATCCACACGCATTAGGTGTGTTGGGGGTTGTACAGTTTCCTGAATTGATGAAGATGCAATTATGTGACTCTAATGTGTATAAAAAGTGGAGAGATGTGTTTTCTTAATATTTCATGTTATCTTTTCCTTGGAAGCTTTTTTTGTTAACTTTTAGCTGAGTAAATTTTCATAGCATTCTCAAGGAATGGGTTACTAATTTCAGCAGTACTTTGAAGATGTAGAGTAAGTCATCTACTGTAGCTTGGTGAATGTCTGGGTGGGCTGTGGTAGAGGTGCTAAGTGTTTTGTTTTGTTTCACAGTTCGGGGGACCAAATTTAAGACCTTGCGTTTGGGAGGGAGGCATAGAGCCACTGATTTGAATTCCCAGCCTGAGATGCTAGTGTTAATGGTACAAAGGTTCTTACTCAGAGGAAACTCCTGGAGTCACAAAGTGTGTCAATGATTTTAGGAATACTGTATCATATGTGCTATCAAGTTAGCTAATTTTCGAGGGCATATTTATAGTCCACTAGAATATTTAATTTGAATGTTCCTTTTTCTCTAAGGAAGATGAATTATACTATCAGTATACAGATATATACTGCTGAATTATATATGTGGGTGGAACTCTGCAGTAGAAACACACTGTTGATTTAAACAGAATTAGTCACTTTGCAGAAAATAATTTGTGGTGAGGTTCCTGGTCCATCTCTGTCCTCGTTTGAGATTTGACTGTAGATGTTGTTTAACTGCAGGATGTGATGCAACAGGCCACCAATGCAATTCTCAGAGGCGGCACTATTCTGGCTCCCACTGTGTCTGCAAAAACCATTGCAGAGCAACTTGCTGAAAAGATCAATGCCAAGCTCAATTATGTGCCTTTAGAGAAACAAGAAGAAGAGAGACAGGAGGGTGGACAGAATGAATCTTTTAAGAGATATGAGGAGGAATTAGAGATTAATGACTTTCCACAGGCAAGTAACAGATTTAAATCTTTTTATATTGTGAAGTAGAAACTTGCTTCTTTAGGAACCCACCCCATTTGGGAAAGGGGGATAGGGTCTTGCTGTGTAATTAAGACTGGCCTTGATCTCACTGTAACCAAGGGTGGCCTTGAATTCTCTCAAATACTGGGATTACAGGTATCCACCATCACAGCCTGCTAGAAATCCCTTCTTTAAAACAGGATCATTTTAAGATGAATATTTGTTACTTTATTTTTATTTATATGTGAAAGACAGCAATAGAAATTCATTTTTTATGAATATGTTCTAGGTACAATAAGATCTAAATGAATTCATAATGTAGTTGTTAGTAGTAATGATTCTAATATTGACCCTAATATGTTAACCAACCTCTTCTTTGTCAGCATACTAGATATTAAAAATCATTGTCATAGAATAATTTTTTTCCCACCCTTTCTTTTAGACGGCTAGGTGGAAAGTTACCTCTAAGGAAGCTCTTCAGAGAATCAGTGAATATTCTGAAGCTGCTATTACAATCAGAGGAACTTACTTCCCTCCTGGCAAAGAACCCAAGGAAGGAGAACGGAAAATTTACTTGGCAATTGAAAGTATGTACTTTTGGTGCTGTTCGAGGCTTGAGTTCAATCGAAATTGTTCATAGATGTAATAGATCAAAAAAAATATGAGTCAGTAGAGATTTTGGGCCAGAGATTTAGGTCAGTGGTTCCAGTTCCTGCCTAACAAGAACAGGATCCTGAGTTCGATCCCTGGCAAACACATAGAACAATACTGGGTGTGCTGGTTCATGCCTATGATCCCAGCATTTGGGAGGCAGATGCAGGAGGATTGCTATTAAGTTTGAGGTTTGCCTGGGCTGCGTAGTGAGCTCAGGGCCAGCCTGTACTACAAAGCAAAACCCTGTCTCACAAAAAAAAAAATAGAGACTGAAAATAAGGGGCACCTGTAAGAAAAAAATAAGTTTGATATATCATCTGAAGTCTTTGAAATTGTTCATTAAATATAAGGATAAATGATCTATGAACTCAAATTTGAAAATTATGTTAAAGTTTGCATTATAAGGACTGACGTGTTTACAAGGAGCAATTAAAATACGCAGTTAATGTTTAAATATGATAATTAGTAACAGGAATGGAGATTTAGTACAGTGGTTCCGACACCTGCCTAGCAAGCGCAAGGTCCCTGGTTCAATCCTGGTAACCACATACAATGATATGACATTGGCCGTGGTAGCTCATGCCCACCAGCAGTCAGCACCACACCCCATAATGCTGGGTGTGGTGGTTCATGCCTGTAATCCCAGCATTTGGGAGGCAGAGGCCGGAGGATTGCTGAGTTCAAGGCTTGCCTGGAATACATAGTGAGCTCAGGGCCAGCCTGAACTACAAAGCAAGACCCTGTCTGAAAGAAAGTAAAAAGAAAATTTATAACAGTAAAAGACATACTGCCACCAGTTCCCCACAAAATACTGAACTTCCCTGTACTTCAAACCACTTAGTTCATTATCCTTGCCACTTTCTGAGGCTGTTTTGGGAGTCTTTTGTGAGTGTCTTTACCAGGTATGATTAAAAACATGGTGAATGGGCCGGAGGGTTAGCTCAGTGGTTCTGGCGCCTGCCTCACAAGCGCAAGGTCCTGAGTTCGATCCCCAGTAACCACATATAATGCTGGGTGTGGAGACACACCCACCAACAATCAACACCACATACCACAGTGCCGGAAGTGGTGGCTCATGCCTGTAATCCCAGCACTCGGGAGGCAGAGACAGGAGGATTGCTGAGTTCGCGGCGGCTTTCCTGGGTACCATAGTGAGCTCAGGGCCAGCCTGAACTACAAAGCGAGACCCTGTCTCAAAAGCAAAAAAAAAAAAAACATGGTGAGTGCTCCTGCCAAGTGCCATCCAACATAAAGGTAGATGAGTCAACAGTACGGTGTGTCCTTATTTCGTGGATCTGACACCAGGCAACTTCTGCCCAAAGGTAAATGTTTTGAATCACTTTGGGACATTGAAGCAGCCATCATAGTACAACCAAAGATACTCATGAAAGATTTCTAGAACTGCTTTAGGAAGTGGCAAAAATGATGGACTCAAGGTGTTTGAAGTAAGGGGTACTATTTTAAAGGAGATTAATGGTAATGTTCTTAATGTAATAATGTTTTTAAAAATTCAAATATTGTATTGTTTGATCACACTTTATATGCTTCAATAGAAGTTTAGGTTAGATAGTAGAACAGTTTATTATTCCAGCAGAAGTTTAGGTTAGATAGTAGAACAGTTTATTAGTCCACTTAATGCATAAGCAAATTTTGACTCAACTATGGCCAATGAATTTCATTCGTGCATTTAACAAACTAACAAATGGACAGTATTGTCACATAAAAGATTTTCTAAAAGCAATCAGACTTGGATTTCAGCCATATTTCATCATGAGGGAGCTCATTCCATGGGTAGTTTCCATCTTGAGTTTTTCGTCATGAGTTCCTCAGTTGTACTGTAGGATAACCTGCCGTGTGTGTGTGTGTGTGTGTGTGTGTGTGTGTGACAGGGTCTGCCATGTAGTTGAGGCTGGCCTGGTATGTAGCTCAAGGCTGTATTCAAACTCGTGACAGTCCTCTTGCTGGGATTATAGTGTGCATCAGCATTCCTACTTAATTATATTTACTCTGTCCTACTTCATTATTCTTTCTTTCTTCTTTGTTTTGGGGTATTTTTGTTTTATTTTTTGTTCTTTTGAGACAGGGTCTTGCTTTGTAGTTTAGGCTGGCTCTGAACTCACTGTGTACCCCAGGCAAGCCTCAGACTCACAGTAATTCCCCCTACCTCTGCCTTCTGAGTGCTGGGATTATAGACGTAAGCCCCATGCCTGGCATTGTAGTATGTGGTACTGATTACTGGTGGGCATGAGTCACCATGCCCGGTATTGTTGTATGTGGTTACTGGGGATAGAACTCAGGACCTTGCACTTATTAGGCAGGCGCAGGAACCACTGAGCTAAATCTCTGGCCTTTTTTTTTTTCTTTTGAGATAGTCTTGCTGTATAGTTCAGACATGTAGTTCAAGTCTTGCTATGTAGTTCCAGGAAACTCTGTGTAGTTCATGATGACCTCAAATTTGAATAATCTTCCTGCCTCAGCCTCCTGAATATCAAGACTCTAGGTATGGCTACTATGCCTGAACTGGTACTTTATTCTTTTTTTTTTTTTTTTTTTTTTTTTTTTTTTTTTTTTTTTTTTTTTTTTTTTTTTTTTTTTTTTTTTTTTTTTTTTTTTTTTTTGCTTTTTGGAGACAGGGTCTCGCTTTGTAGTTCAGGCTGGTCCTGAGCTCACTATGGTGCCCAGGCAAGCCTCCGCGAACTCAGCAATCCTCTTGTCTCTGCCTCCCGAGTGCTGGGATTACAGGCGTGAGCCACCACGCCCGGCATTGTGGTATGCGGTGTTAATTGCTGGTGGGCGTGAGTCTCCACGCCCAGCATTGTATGTGGTTTCCGGGGATCGAACTCAGGACCTTGCGCTTGTGAGGCAGGCGCCGGAACCACTGAGCTAACCCTCCGGCCCTGGTACTTTATTCTTTTAAAAAAATTTTTAGGGGGCCGGAGATTTAGCTTAGCGGTTCCAGTGCCTGGGAGCCTTGCAGGTGCAGTGGTCCTGAGTTCAATCCCAGTAAGCACATACAATGCTGGGTGTGGTGACTCACGCCCACCAGCAGTCAATACCACATACCACAGTGCCGGGCGTGGTGTCTCACGCCTGTAATCCCAGAACTCGGGAGGCAGAGACAGGAGGATTGCTGAGTTCCAGGTTTGCCTGGGCTACATAGTGAGCTCAGGGTCAGCTTGAGCTACAAAGTGAGACCTTGTCTCATCAAAAAATTTTTTTAGGGCTGGGGATTTAGCTCAGTGGTTCTGGCATCTGCCTGGCAAGCACAAGGTCCCTAGTTTGATGCCCCCTGGTACCACATACCACAGTGCCGGGTGTGGTGGCTCACGTCTGTCCCAGCACTCGGGAGGCAGAGGCAGGAGGATTGCTGTGAGTTTGAGGCTTGCCTGGGCTACATAGTGAGTTTAGGGCCAGTCTGAACTACAAAACAAGACCCTGTCTCCCTAAATAAATAAATAATTTTATATGGTGCTTAACTTTGTTGCCAACTGGAGTTTTGAATATTCTGGTGTGTTAACTGGAAATCAGATTCTTCACGTTGTTTATTGTTGTTGCTTATTGTAGTTTGTATAGCAGCTTTTCAGAACTAACTAGTGATTTGACAGACATTTTATTAAAGTGCCTGGGGGAAAACATGTTTTACTCTTTGTAGATAGGCTTTTCGTATGAATTGGGGAAGCCTTACGGCTCTCACTCAAATCATAACTGCTTTAGCTTTTACTTTTTTTTTTTTTTCACAGAGTCTAAAAGTTAGGCCTAGGTAAGAGTTTAGGGCTTTGTCTCATGTTTTCGGAGCCTATGCCAAACTCAGGAGCACATAGCCTTCAGATTTCCACAAATTGTGGAAGCTTTATAAAGCCCTTATTTCCCAAGCATTTCATTCTCCACCCTGTCCTCCCAACTTCCTGGTCCCAGTGGTTAGTGGTTGATACATTTGCATTTTGACAAATGCCTCCTCTTAGGTGAAATAAAGGCAAGCCCGGTAAGCTGGTCTTTTAAGAAACCAGAGATACACACACTCACAGAAATGACAGTTGTCTTTAAGG
>PVIC010009310.1:0-45872 GCA_004025085.1 Thryonomys swinderianus
AGGGGAAGGAATAAATATGATACAGAAAGAAAATAAAAGAGCATGTATAAAGGGGGGAGGAGGGGGGAGTGGGTAGGGATATGGGTAAAAATGAGAATTAACTTGTGGCATATACTGGTACAAATTTCCCAATGTTATATGTGATTTTGAGATGTATATAAATTGTACCAATAAAGAATTCAATTAAAAAAATGAAGATAGATGAATTTTTGGATTTTCTCTCTAGCTTTGTGAAATATGCTGTTGGGATTTTTTTTTTTTTTTACTTTGAGACAAGGTCTCACTTTGTAGTTCAGGCTGGCCCTGAGTTCACTATGTAGCCCAGGCAAGCCTCGAACTCAGCAATCCTCCTGTCTCTGCCTCCTGAGTGCTGGGATGACAGGCGTGAGCCACCATGCCCGGCACTGTGGTATGTGGTATTGATTGCTGGTGGGCGTGTGTCTCCACGCCCAGCATTGTATGTGGTTACTGGGAATTGAACTCAGGACCTCGCGCTTGTGAGGCAGGCACCAGAACCACTGAGCTAAATCTCTGGCCCTGCTGTTGTGATTTTAATCAGGATTGCATTGAATCTATATAGCAGTTGTGGGAGTATAGCAATTTTGATGATATTGATTCTTCCAATCCAGAAAGAATGGATGTCTTTCCATTTTGTGATACTCTCTTCAATCTCTTTTTCAGAGCGCTTTAGTTTTCAGAGTAGAGATCTTTTCTTCCTTTGTTAGATTGATACCTAGATATTTCATTTTTTTGGATGATATTGTGAAAGGAATTGATTCTCCAATTTCTCTCACAATAGTCTGTTGTTTGCATATAGAAAGACTTGATTTTTGAGAATTTAACTTGTATCCAACTAAACTACTAAATTTGCCTATTAAGTCTCACAGTCTTTTGGCTGGGTTTTTCGGATCTCCTATGTAGAGTGGCATGTCATCAGCTAATAATCAACTTCTTCCTTGTCTATCCTTATTCCTTTTATTTATTTCTCTTTTCTAATTGCTGTCACTAAAGTTTCCAGCACTGTATAGGAGTGGTGACCGAGAACATTCTTGTCTTGTTCCTGATATTAGTGTGAAAGATAGAAATTTAAAAAAAAAAATTTTTTTTTTTGAGACAGGGTCTCACTTTGTAGTTCAGGCTGGCCCTGAGCTCACTATGTAGTCCAGGCAAGCCTCAAACTCAGCAATCCTCCTGTCTCTGCCTCCCGAGTGCTGGGATTACAGGCGTGAGCCACCACGCCCGGCACAAAAATTTTTTTTTGAGACAGGGTCTTGCTTCATAGTTCAGCCTGGCCCTGTGCTCAGTATGTAGCCCAGGCAAGCCTCAAATTCAGCAGTCTTCTTGCCTCTGCCTCCGAGAGCTGGGATCATAAGCATGAGCCACCACATGTTAAGTATGATACTGGCTGTTGGTTTCTCATAAATAGTTTTTATTAAGATAAATTTCATCTATTCAAACTTTCTTTAGGATTTTGATCATGAGTGGATGTTGGATTTTGTCTAATGTGCTTTATGCATCTATTGAGATGATCAGATAGATTTGTCATTGTGTCTGTTAATATAGTGTATTATGTTTATTGATTTACATGTGTTGAACCATCCTTGCATCCCTAGAATGAGTCCAACTTAATCAGGTTATATGATCTTCTTGATTACCTTCTGCACCCTGTTTGCCAGTATCTTATTAAGGATTTTTGCATATATGTTCATTAGGGAGGTTAGCCTATAGCTCTCTTTTTTTGGTTGAGTTTTTTTCTCCTTTTGGAATCAGTGTAATGGTTGTTTCTAGTAATAAATTGGAGAGTATTGCTTTCCTCTTGATTTCATTAAAGGATTTGAGAATAGTGGCATTAACTCTTTTTTAAAAGTTGTATAGAATTCAGCAGTAAAGAAGTTAGGACCAGGACTTTTGTTGGTAGGTTTTTAAATTACATTTTCAATTTGTAGATCTTTTTCATTCAGCTTTAGAAATTCATATGTGTCAAGGAATCTATCCATTTCTTCTTTGTTTTCCATCTTATCAGACTACATATTTTCAAAGTAGGTTTTCATTATCCTCTGGACTTCTGCTGGGTCTGGGGTGATTTCTCCCTTTTCATTTCTAATAGCATGGATTTGAGCTTTTTCATTCATTTGATTAATAAGTTTGGCTAACAGTCTGTTAATTTTTTTATCCTGCAGAACCAGTTCTCTGACTCACTGATTTTTTTGTATCATTCTCTTAATCTCCATTGCATTACTTTCTGCTCTATTCCTTATAATTTCCTCCTTAGTACAAGCTTTGGGTTTGTCTTGTCCCTTTTTTTTCTAGTATCTTGAGGTTCAGCATTAAATTGTTTGTTTGAACTCACTCTGGAATTCTCTCATGGGCGTTCACTGCTATGAATTTCCCTCATAGAACTGCTTTCATTGTGTCTCACAAATTTATGTATGTTGTGTTGGGATTATCATTTAATTGTAACAACTGTTTAATTTTTTCTGTGACCCATTGGTTGTTCAACAAAGTGCTGCTCAGTGTCCATGTGTTTGTAAGGATCTTGGAATTTCTTTTGCTATTCAGCTCCAATTTCAAGGCACTATGGTCTGACAGTACGCAGGGGATAACTTCATTTCCTTTGTTTTTACTTAAACATGTCCTATGAATTAGCATGTAATCTATTGGGGAGAATGATCCATGAGCAGCTAAAAAGAATGTATATTCTGACTTTATGGGTGAAATACTCTGTAGGCATCTATTAATTCCATTTGTGCAAATCTTGGGTTCAGTTCAAGTATTTCGTTATTGATTTTTAGTCCAGTTGATCTGTCCACTTGTGACAGTGGGGTATTGAAACCCCCCACTACTATTGTATTAATGCTTATCTGGCTTTTCATGTCTAGTGATATTTGTTTTATATAGTGGGATGCACTGGAATTTGCTCCATAAATGCTTATGAATGTCATGTCTTTCTCTTGGATGATTCCCTATATGAGGATGTAGTGTCCTTCTTTTGAGGACACTACATCCTTTTGTTCTTCTATATGAGGATGTAGTGTCCTTAATCATTTTTGGTTTGAAATCTACTTCTGCAAATAGAAACTTTACTCACCCTCTTATAATAATGCAGAAAGAAGAATAATTAGGGGAGACTGAAACTCATTAATTTCTAGGTTCTGATTTTGACTGGTAGACAGGAGAGGATGAAGGAACAAGAGGATAATAGGGGCACCTAGTAGCAGCAGGCTAACAGGAGACTATTTTCCATCTTCTGTAAAAATAAGAACAATTGAACAAAGAAAAAAACCTGAAATTGGACAGATTTGTCAACTGCAAAGTAGAGAAATGAAAAAAGAAAGATCAGAAAAAAAAAAACCAAAATAATAGCAGCAACAACCACACACACACAACAAAGCTAAAAAACAGTACCAAAAGGGTCCTTTATGGCATGGATCTGTTGCCTTCCATAGATGATATGGACAGCAACACACAGATAGAAATCGATTAGTCACAGGCAGACGGCCACCATCCTTTGTCTAGGTTCTGAGTATAATGCCTGAGTTGAGCTCAGTGAATTCCTGCAGGCTTGAGCTCTGCAAGAGTCCAGGATCTTGCAGGTAGAAGTGACTCTACCAGCTCACCAATGGTTGTAGTAAACAGGATTCCCTCATTCTTCCAGTGAGTGGTGTGTGTGTGTGTGTGTGCGTGTGTGTGTGTGTGTTTTGACACGGTGGACTGAGCAAATGAATGCACTGGCGGCCTCTGTCCAGGTTCCAGCACCACTGCTGCACTTACTCAGTGTCCACAGACAAGTACTTGAGATCTTTGGGGGTTCTTCCCCATGCACCAGTCATGTCTGGTCAGAGAAACCGACAGGGTCTCCGTGGGATTTTCCGACAGAAATTGGACAAATCTGTCCGATTTCAGGTTTCTTTCTTTGCTCTCATGCTGGTCATACGAGAGCTCAGAGCCAGAGCACTGTTTAATGCCCCCCAGACCCTGCTTCCCAGGGCTCCTTGAACAACAACCGCCACACTTACCCAGGCTGGCCGGCAGAGAAACGGAGATGCAGCGGCCTCCTGCTCTCGCCCCGGCTGTAAGAAAGCTCAGGCTGGATCGCTGTTTCATGACACCTGGGCCCTTCTTCCTGGGGCTTCTTGTATGTCCTACAATTTTAATTAGTTTTTACTAGTACAGATTTGCAGTATATAACAAATTGGCATATGTGCGTAACACATCTCAATTCTTTTCTTCTCCCTTCCTTGACACACACATTTTTGTTTTATTCATTATTGGGGGATGCCAGCATCAGACTCATTAATTCTTTTATATATTGTTATTAAATTAATTATCATAAGCACAGATTAACAGCCAAACTAACAGGCCAAAAAAACATAAAATACATAAGACAACTATACTTTTTTCCACATTTTTGAAGATTCAATGTATTTTTTGATTGTTATATATTTTTATTATTTTAATTGATTTTATTGGTACATTTTATACATACATTATGCCTACAATCAACATTGAGAATTTGAACCAGTACATGACACATCTTAATTCTCATTTTCCCCTCTCCTCTGACCTCCTTACCACCCCTAACGCCTATATACATAAGCTTTGTTTCCTTTTTAACCATCAGATTTTTCCTTTCCCTTTACTTACCCCTTTTTCCTTTTTCCTTTGAACATTTTCTTCCTATTTCACATTACCTAGCACACATTTCAGAACTCATTTACACCTTCAGTTTCTCATACCCGAGCAATGATACAGTATTTACACATCTATGTCCTGTTTATTTCACTTACAGGTACATTCTCGAGGCTGCCTAGTCTGTTCTTGAAAGACAGGACCATACGGAGAGCTCAGCACCAGCCTGTGCTGCTGATAGCTCACACGTCAGTAGCAGCTGACAGCACAGCAGCCTTGGTGACAGCCCACACTGCCAGGCGATACTTGCATAGCCTTCTCTGGGGCACCCTGAAAATTCTGGTTTAAAACCCACTGAGCAACTACTGGAATAGGTAAAAGACATCTCATAAATGAATAAAGATTCTTTCAATTATTCTATCCAACTGTATCATTGAAGTTAACAAGTTCCAGACATAATGGTTATGAAGAATTTTGACAAAGACCAGGAGAGAAGTTCACTTCTTCCTTAACATCTGTCTTCCCTTTCTACTCCACCTCCAACATCCCAGAAGCCCTCAGTAGCAGCGGTCTTCATGCAGTCTTGGTTGACAACCCAAGAGGGGTAACTGGAGTATAAATAACAACAAGCATGCACTTATCCATATAGTTTATTTTAAAGAAAATTAATTGACTTCCATTATAGATTAATTCTGACATTCAAGAAAATAAGATTGTAATAAACATTACGTTGAATAATAAGCATCATCATAATGCTTATTATTCAACGTAATGTTTATTACAATCATAATTACTCCAACCTAGCATTTTGCTGTCTTATAGAAAATAAATTCACATAATATGTTCGCTGATATTTAAAACATTCAATTAAAATGGATGTGATAAATTTTGTTGTTTTTCTCTACAATAGAAAATATGTAAAAGGCCAAATGTAACAAAAGTAGGATAAATAAAAACTCAACAGTATAAACAATAGTTATTAGAAATTTGTCAATTTGTTTGTTCTGGTTGGTACATTTTGTGCCCTAAGTATAGATATGATTTCCAGCTATGTAATAAGAAAGTATGTTTATAAGGAGTTATAATTAAGGCATAGTTATATGAAATGTGGGAATTAAACCAAAAATAGGAAATATTGACCTGATATTCACATAATAACCAGGAAAAACAAATAATATGTTACAATGCATTAATCAAACATTATTAAAGGACAAGCGCTCCTTAAGTTTCAAATAGATAAACACCCATGTATCCAGACTCATGTTGCAGCAATAAACGATGATATGGTATTCCAAAATAATCACAGTCACAGGGATCAGTAACCAGTGGTTCCCTAGCTCACTAATTCCTGGAAATACTGCATTAGAAAGAGGGTTCTAGATGTAATGAAATCTCCTGAATCAAAGTTAGCACAGTACAAAAAATCAGCCCATTTTATCCTTCCTATCTGTGACACCCCATCCCTATGAGGACACACAAAAATTCCCATGTTTTGAAAAAATTAAAAGTTCATTATTAAGTGGGAGGGAGACCCATGTATGTATTTGGGCACCCTCCCATGCCCATAAATCTTGGGGCTTGAACTAAGTGCTCTTCCAGTTAAGATAGCAGTTACATAATTTACCCATAAGTGACAGAAGACAACATATAAATCTTCACTGGACTTCAGACAATACACTTTGTTCTTTATCTATGGGTAACTTAAACAAATCCCAGAATCTTTTTCTTAAATTGAACAATTGTATGTAAGCAATTGCGAGACAGATAATCATCACAAAAGCCAAAACCACGTGATTCTTCCACAAACCCCAAGGAGAGAGGTCAATGTCCTGTATGGTCAAGAATTCTGTACCAGAACATCTGAAATTAAACACAAAAACAATATTACTGATTCCTAAGTTCTGCCATGGTTTACTCAATGTATTCACTGTTCTTCTAAAACAATCTTGGAGGCTAATGAATCTTCAATAATTATCCCATCTAAATAACAGCTTACAAATAAGTACTTACAATTTTGCTCAATATTATGCTAAGCAACTTGGACTTAATAACTTAGTAAATTCCTAAAATTATGGACAGGCATATGGACAAAAGGTAGGCTAAGAAATTAGGCCAAGTTTACAAAGTCACACTATGAACTAAGTTTCTAAAGTTCTCAATTCATTTCTAAAACTCTAATGATGCCTTCTTCAATAGAAATATTTATCAAGTAATTTTTTTTTACTTCTTGTGGGAAAATCTTATCTTTAACCATAGACTCCTAAAACCTTATTAAGATCATCAACTCTTACCATTCTCTTTATACACCACACAAGAGAAGAACCCTAAAACTAAGAATAGAGGGGAGCAAGGGCCTCAGGCCAGAGTCATAGTCTGTCAGCTCTGGCATCAAGACTGCACAGAGCACTTGCAAAAATGCTCAGCTACCAGGTATTATCACAGGCCCAGGAATCAGACACAAATCCTAGATGTTATCTGCCAAAGATCAGAAAAGCACTGGCTACTAAAGTCTCTAGTGAAGCCACAATTATTGTATGGCACAATTCTTGTGTCTCTATTGGAATTCAGCAGTTCCAAAAGCAGCCATGCCCTCTTCACTGTAAGAACAGTTTCCTCCTTCCTCTGGAGAGGATGAGCCAGAGGTGAGTGGGAGTCTCACCTGCTGCCATTTTTCACAACCGTTTCCTTCTGGCATGCAGTGACTTTTGGTTACACATATTCCCACCCTCAGGACAAAGCCAAAGGGGGTAGTGAAGGTAGAGAAAACTTCTCTCATGTAAGATATTTCTGTCAATAATTCAAACTAGAAATTTTTCTTATTAATAAGAGTTATTTCTATACCATCTGAATGTCCAGGAGAAATTTAAGGTACCAGTATTTTTTTCTGTCATTAATTTAGATATTAAAATCAAGCTCTGAACAGCAATAACAAAATAAGTTATTAAAAATGTAAAACATGATTCTTTAATTTCATGGTTTTTCTGTTTTCGTGCATTTGCATTAATTACCTTATGCAAAAATGAGAATTCCTTCTCTACCTACTGAAACATTTTTCTTTTATTAGAGGATACATCCTATGATAGAGTATTACATATCATTTTACACATACAAACACACATACACACACACACATAGAGGACAGCCTCTGATTTCATAACACCTCCCAGAGGTGAGGCAAACAAGTGTCACGTACCGGGAAGGGCCATATTCACTCCCCTTAGCTATCTGCCAATGTAGTTCTTACTACTGTGCCCTGGCTGGGCTTAGCATCACTGTATAGTCCATAGTTTCAGAAACCATAAGCCCTTGCTGGACTATCAAAGCATCCTATTACAAAATTAAATGCTCTAGAAAATAAAAATATAAATCTATAATCAAAACATTAAAAAGATTCCTTAAGAGGCCTAAAACAAAGTTTTATCCACATTATATACAGTTTTGCATGTAGTACAACAGGTGCACACAATTTTGCAGAGAGTAAAATACAAAAATATCTACTCTACAAATATTAGCAAAAAATGACTTATTCTATGGGTTGGACAAGTCATATTCAGAAAGGTTTGTTCATTTGGTTTGGTAGCAGCTCTAAGCTCAGGGCCTTTTTATATTACACTTTACTATTTTGTAATAAGAAAATCTGTTAGGACACTGAACACAAACTTACATTACATAATTGGGACAGCCATTGAGTTTTGTTAAATTAAGTCCTTCACAGAAGTCTTGTCCCAAAAATTCATTATGCTGCAAAGCCTATAAAACAAAGAGGGTGAGGCAAAGTAAGATAAATAGTTTTAAATTCTTAAGTTTCTAAAGAACTGCCATGAGTTTTTGAAGCTTTATTGTGATTGTTTTTTCTAAAACCATAAAAAGTTTGCATTCATAGTCTTTGTGACAATAAAGCAAGTAAGGTTATTTTCCTCAGAAACCATGAGCCCTAGGGGTGGGATGATACTGGTGGTCACTAGAGAAGAGAGAAGAGTTGGATAGAGTATATCAAAACCCCTTTCCTTTTTCCTCATTCCAACTTCATAATACCCTAAATATTAAAATTAAAATAATCTACTGAGAACTAAAGAGTATTATTCATTTATGGACATATTTTTTCTCATTTATTTATATCACAAGTTTATTGGATTTTTGTTTGTTTTTAGTACTGAGACTGAACACAGGAACTTACACATAAGGGCTGGGGGTATAACTCATGGTACAGAGCTGTCCTAGCATGTATGAGGCTCTGTGTTCAAATCCCAGGATTAAAAAAAAAGGGAATAGTTATATTAATGGGAGTCAGAAACTTCATTATACTACAGTTCGACACTGGCTATTTATCTGGAGTTGACTGGCTTGCTAAAGTCAGTATGGCTATAAATATTAGATGGTGTTTGTTCTAATTTTCTGTCAATGTATCACATATTCTAGTCTCCTATCCTCTCATTTATTTGCATATTGAACTGAAATACAATACTGTTTTTATCAATTAGTCTCTCCCCTTTACTCTGAGATTCCCCCCACCAACCCCATTTTATCTCGCTCAAACAACTGGGTGACCAGGGAAAACCTACATGACTCCCTGACCTTGTGTATCAAGGCTAAAGGAAATTCTCATCCAAAGCTCCTGATATAAAATTCTTGAATATGATATAGTCACACCACATAACCCCCAAAATAAGATAGGCTTTATTTTGGTTATTCCTGGCTTGGTAATTTAGGTACAACAAGATAGAAGAACTTACTGTAAAACCATAATAAGGAATGCTGAAATACTGAATCCACAATAACCAAGGAACCATGCTTTCAAAATACAGAGACAGACCCAAAAAAATCTACAAAAGATAGAAAACAGATAAAATGAGAACCAGTTTATTGATTTTATGAGACACCTTCAGAAGACCATCCCTGAGAACCCTACAAATTTTACTGTATTTCTGCTAGCGTAAACACTATTTTGAAATTCTTTCTACTCATTATAAACACTTGTTAACCTTTATTTATTTGCAAGTATCTATTTCTCCATAGCTACATTAGTCAGCTTTCCAGGTCTGTGACAAATCCAGGTGAGAAACAGCTTAAAAAGAAAGCTGTATTTTGGCTCACAGTTTCAGCTTTATCAGTCCATGGTCACTTGGATCTTTGCCTCCTGCCCAGTGGGGAGGCAGAACCTCATGGGAGAAGAAGGTGGTAGAAGAAGATGCTCATGTGATCTCATGAAGGAGAACGAGAGGTTGGATTGATGAGCGTTTTATTTGTTTTTGTTCTATGTTGGGCCTCATCATATTGGACACCTCTACCCATACTCAAGACAGATTTGCTATCCCCCATGCTGATAGTCTCTGGTATTCTGATCTTCAATGATACACTCAGAGGTGTGCTTTCCAAATTCCCCAGACTTTTCTCAATCTAGCCATCGTGACAATAAAGATTAACCATCACAGCTATTAACACTCCTCATGGTTTTAAAGGAAAGACAGTGTAGCTGTCATGTGTATTATATATTCTACATATTTGAAACATCTGTGATTGTCATGACTAAGTCCTCAACTCTATCCAATGGAAGATTAGGAAGTTAGCCTTGAGAATCTAAGAGATTGAATCCACAGTCTTCATATATAGATACTGAATTCTGCAGGAGATCAAGGCCTTTAGCTTAAATTAGCATAGTATTTGTATGTGACCTCTGTAAATTATTCAAAGTTTAGATGTAAATGTTCTGAATTTTAAATAACTTTTGACACCTAATATAAGGTAAACACTATATAAATACTATATAGTATGTAAAGAATTAGTGACCAGAAATGAATACTATAAGTTTAGTACTAAAACAACTTTTATTGCATATATTTTCAGATGGAGAACCCATGAATACAATGACAACTATACTGACTATTCAAATGATAGCACCACTGCTGGTTCTCCTGAACAGACCTGGCAATGTAGGTCCAGACCAGAACAATCCTGAACATTTTATGCCTCTTTCAACTTCTATTCATCAATAAGATTTACAGAGGTTATTTATAAGGAGTTCCTCTCTTAGGACTAATTTGAAATTTAAGATGCAGGCTTCACATAACCCAAACCTTTGAACCAATAAACAGCAAACTGAAGGAAAGCACAAGATGAAACAATGTCAATATATCTATTTAAATATACTAAAAAGCATTATCACAATGGAGACATAGGAAAGACTGAAGGGGTAGAAGAGATAGCTCTGATGTTCTCATTAAACTTGTTCTAGCTGGAAAGTAACCATGTTGCTGATGTGTCTGCATAAATTTACACTTAATGTAATCAAGCACTAAGTGTATGTTATGTCCTCCCCAAACTCTCTCGTGTTTGGGGCTCGGACTTTTAGCAGGTCATTAGATCCTATTCATCAGTGGATTAATCCTTTAGTAAGCTCCTAACTGAGTGTGCTTTCAGGAATTGGGGCATCTTTGGAAGAAGCAGTCACTAGGGGCATGACCTCTATGGGTGTATTCTTATCTCTGGCTCCTCCATTCTGTTTTCTAGCATGGGGTAAGCAGCTCTATTCCTGGGGGGGGGGCCTTCCACTATATATTCCTGCTTTGGAGCCAGCCAACCATGTGCGAAACCATGAGCCAAAATGAAACTATCCTTTTTTATATTATAGGTATTGGATATTTTGGCCCAGCAACAGGATAGTGACTGATCCAGTATATAATACATGATCTTTGAATAATACATGCTTTATTGTTATTTTTAAAAATCTTTACATACCTGCCACTGGGACAACACCATAGGCCCACAGAAATAGACTGGGCAAGTAGGGCATAGTGGCAGTCAAGTAGTATGTCGCAGAAAGAAGGGCCCTGGATGCTATTACCTAGTGCTTGGGCCCGTAGCTTCCCTAGGACCAGGGTGAAACCAGAAGGGCATGGAATCTCCATTTCCTTGTGGGCAAAAATGGACATGACAGTTGCATGGGGAAGAACCTTCAGAGATACCACCTGCTTGTCTGTGGACACTGAATAAGTGCAGCTGCAGTGCTGGAACATAGACAGACGCCTTCAGTGCATTCCTCTGCCCAGTGCACAATGTCAAAAAAAAAAAAAAACACTCGCTGAAAGAGTGAGGGAATCCTGTTGACTACAGCTGTCAGTGATTTGAGTACTCAGTTGCACTTGCAAAATCTTGGACTCCTTCAGAGATCAAGCCTGCAGGAAGTCATTGAGCTCAACTCAGGCCTTATACTCAGAACCTAGACAAGAAATGGCAGCTATCTCTGTGTGATTAATCAACTTCAATCTGCATGCTACTGCCTATGGCATCTATAGGAGACAACAGATCCACACAATGAAGCACCATTTTGGTGGTATTTTTGGCTTTGATTTGTTGCTGCTGTTGTTGCTGTTATAATTCTTTATCTTTCTTTGCTCTGACCTAATTTTTTTTCTCATTTCTCAACTATGTTGTTGCTGAATCTGTCCAATTTTGGTTTTTTCCCCCTCTAAACTGCTCTCATTTTTACAGAAGAGGAAAAATAGTCTTCTGCTTGCCTTCTGCTTATAGATACCCCAATTATCCATCTGTTTACTCACACTCTCCTGCCCTCTGGTCACAATCAATAGCTAGAAGTAAAAGGGTTTCAGTCTTCCCTAATTTTTCAACTTTCTGTATCATTATAGGAGGGTTTACAGAGTCTCTAATGATCCTGTGGTTCTTAGTCAGTTCTATATTATATTTGTTCCTTTTGTCTCTGTTGTCCTCTGGTATCTATAAGGTTCTCGAGGTCTCTGAGAATTTTACAGATCCTTGAAAGCTATTTCTAATCTCTCACACTCGTATCTACCTCAACCGCCCAGTGAACTTCTATTCCAAAATGGCATGTTGCTATATTGAAAGACCTGTATGCTATAAATATTTTTCTGCTTAGTTCTGAATTTTGGCATGTGGTCACAGAGGTAATTCATGAGGTTAAAGGTATCAGGATAGTAGTTGCCAAAGTTTTTTCTGTGCTGTGTTCCATACTGTCAATGATATCTATTGTTTTATGTCAACAAAGATAATGTGATTGTTCTGTTCAAATACCTCCCATGATGTACCATAACTGAGATTACTTAAGAGTTACTACAGATCCAATGAGGACAACCCAGAAAGTAGCCATCTCCTAAGGGATCCAAATATTATGAGGAAAGAGACTTGCAACAAACACTTCCCAGAAAGCAGGGAAGGAATTAAACGAATAACATCAGCAATGACAAAGGAGTACAAATGAGAAAAAAATTCAAAAACCTACATACAAAGATCACCACCACAGGGGAATTCAGGGAGAAAGGATGAAGACCAAACTGAAGTTCAATGACCAGGACTCTCTGAGATGATAACAAAAGAAGACCCTGTAAAATGGTAATCAGAAATAATCTCTGAGACAAAAACAGAGATACTGTCCATAGTGAGAGATATGATTTATAAAACTAAAGAAGAGATCAGGGACATGATACAATCTGAGAAAACAAAAGTAATGGAACCTGTTGAATGGCTTTAAACAGAGTTCCAGGTGATTAAAAACTCCGAAGAAAGTTTGGAACATATTATAAATGTGAGGACTGAATTTCACACCTAGAAGGTAGGATTGCAACCAGTGAACAGACAAACAGTAATTGATGGAAAATGGTGAAGGAACATGAAAAATCAGTTCAACAGCTCTTAGATGATACAAAGAAAAATAACATACATGTGATTAGAGTCACTGAGGAAGCAGGAGACGGTGCAAAAGATATTTAAGACTGTTCACAGATATAATGGCAGAAAACTTCATAGGAAAAGGAAAAGAATTTAACATACAGATAAGTGAGTCATATAGTACTCCAAATGGCCTCCAAATATAAAAGAAAAATCTGTACTTAGCCATATAATTATCAAAGTTCCAGATATCCAACAAAAGAACAAAATATTGAAAGCAGTTAGAGAAAAGAAAAGAAAATGCATACCAGGGGAAACACATCAAGATCACAGCAAACTTTTCAAGGCAAACACTCAATGCAAGGAGAGCATGGAGTTAAGTGTTTCAAGCACTGGAGGAAAACAAACTTCAACTTAGACTGATGTGTCCTGAAAAATTATCTTTCAAAATTGATGGGGAAATAAGATACTTCAATGACAACAACCACTTGAAGAACTTCACAAATAAAAAACTTGCACTCCAAAAAATTCTAAACAGTATCTTGAAAAAAAACCCAAATAATAAATGCATGAGACCAGGCAGAGTGAACCCATTGGACAAGACAAGAAACTGAAAGGAAAAGAGAAAAAGCAAAAAATGAAAGAGTCAAGAACAGGAAAATATGATGACAGGGATAAATCAGCCCATATCAGTCATAACCATTAATGTCTATGACATCAATGCACCGATTAAAAGATGCAGACTGGTAGAATGGATCAAGAGCAAGATCCTACATTTTGCTGCATACAAGAAACATGCCTAATTCAGAAAGAAATCCATAGATGAAGTAAAAAACTGGAAAACAATTCTCCATACAACAGAAAACTATAAAAGAAGCAGGAATGGCTATCTTATTTGCAGACAAAGTAGATTTCAAACCAAAACTGATTAAAAGAAACAAAGAAGGACACTATATTCTTGTACAAGGAACAAACCAAGATAAAGAGATGATATTCATAAGTATTTATGCACTAAATTCTAATGCTCCCAGTTATATAAAATGAATGTTAAAGGATATAGAAATCCAGATAAGCCCTAATACTATAGTAGCAGTGAAAATTTAACACTCCATTGTCACAAATTGACAGTTTGACTGGACAAAAAATCAATAATGAAATACTTGTGCTAAACCAAACTTTTTCATAAATGGACTTAATAGATGCCTACAGAGTTTTTCACCCCACAAAGTTAGAATATACATTCTTCTCGGCTGTTCATGGATCATTCTCCCAAATAGACCATATAAGAACACATTTAAGTAAATGCAAAGGAATTGAAGTTATTACCTGTATACTGTCAGAGCATAGTGCCTTGAAAATGGAGCTAAATAGCAAAAGAAATTCCAAGACCCTCACAAATACATGGAAATTGAGTAGCACTCTGGTGAACAACTAATGGGTCTCAGAAGAAATAAAACAGTTTTTATAATTAAATGATAATCACAGTAAAACATACAGGAATTTATGGGATACAATGAAAGCAGTTCTCTGAGGGAAAATCATAGCAGTGAACTCCCACACAAGGCAAAAAGAGTGAGCGCAAATGCTGAACCTCACGTTACTAGAAAAAGAAGAGCAAGACAAACTCAAAGCTCATAGTAGACAGGAAATTATAAGGGTTAGAGCAGAAATTAATGCAGTGGAGACTAAGAGAATGAGTCAAAAAGTCAACAAATTGAAGAGTTGATTCTTTGAAAGGATAAACAAAATTGACAGAACCTTAGCAAACTTTATCAAATAAAGGAAGGAAAAGGCTTAAATTCATGCTCTTAGAAATGAAAAGGGGGAAATCACCACAGATACAGTGAAAATCCTACTTCCACTGAACACCTACTTTGAAAATATGTACATCAATAAGATGGAAAACATAGAAGGAATATATTCCTAGACAATATGAGTTTCCAAAGTAGAGCAAAGAAGATATAAAAGTGTTAAACACCCCAATATCAATCTATGACACTGAAAATGTAATTTTAAAAAACTAACAACAAAGAAAAGCCCTGGACCTGATGGCTTCACTGCTTAATTCTACAAAACTTTTAAAGAAGAGTTAATGCTACTACTTATCAAACTCTTTAATAAAATAAAAGAGAAGCAATAGTCCCAAGTGCATTCCTGGAAGGAACCATAGCATTGATCTCAAAAAGAGAAACAGACTCAACTAAACAAGAGAACCACAGGCCAATCTCCCTAATTAACATTGATGTAAAAAAACAAAAATCCTCACTAAGGTACTGGCAAACAGAATACAGAGAATCATCAAGAAGATCATGCAGGGCCGGAGGGTTAGCTCAGTGGTTCCGGTGCCTGCCTCGCAAGCGCAAGGACCTGAGTTCGATCCCCAGTAACCACATATAATGCTGGGCATGGAGACACGCCCACCAACAATCAATGCCGCATACCACAATGCCAGACATGGTGGCTCACGCCTGTGATCCCAGCACTCGGGAGGCAGAGACAGGAGGATTATTGAGTTCGCGGTGGCTTGCCTGGGCACCATAGTGAGCTCAGGGCCAGCCTGAACTACAAAGCAAGACCCTGTCTCAAAAGCAAAAAAAAAAAAAAAAAAAAAAAAAAAAAAAAAAAGAAGATCATGCACCCTGATTAAGCTGGACTCATTCCAGGTATGCAAGGATGGTTCAATACATGTAAATCAATAAATGTAATACACTATATTAACAGACTCAAAGACAAAAACCACGTGCTCATCTCAATAGGTGCAGAAAGCACATTACACAAAATCCAACAACTATGCATGGTCAAAACCCTACAGAATATTAGAATAGACACTACCCAAATGCTGTTGATCAGAAACCTACAGCTAGCATTATAATGAGTGATCAAAAACTGAAATCTTTGGAGTCCAATAGGCCTCATTTATCTGTATGTTTATTTCTGTTCCTGTGAAGTTTTCTGTTGTTATCTCTGACAATAGCTTTTTTATGTCTTTTTCACTGTCTCCTGCTAGGAATATACCCAAAAGAATTTTAAAAATCACACTGGAAAGACAAATGTACACCCTTGTTCAGAGCAGCTTAGTTTGTGATAGCTCAGTCTTGGAGACAACCCAAATGCTCATCAACTGGAGAGCAGATAAAGAAGATGTGGTTTTTTTATAAAATGGAGTACTACTCTACCATAAAGAATGACAAGATTGATTCATTTACATGTAAATGGATATACCTGGAGGACACGCTAATGAGTGAAATCAATAGATCACAGATAGACAAATACTGGGTCTTCTCATTGATATGAACACCTGTAGATGCAAATGAGCTCTAGAAAGTATGATGGTCTTTGTAGAATGGGAAATTTCCAAGGGAAATTTGGTGTGGGGATGTAATGAGGGGAAGGAATAAATATGATTCTGAAAGAAAGTAAAAGAGCATGTATATAGGGGATAGGGAGTGTGGGTAGGTGGGGATATTGGTAAAAATGAGAATTAACTTGTGTCATATATTGGTACAAATTCCCCAATGTTACATGTGATTGTAAGATGTATGTAAATTGTACCAATAAAGAATTCAATTAAAAAAACTGAAATCTTTCACATTAAGATCAACACAGGTATGTTCTCTATTACCAATACTATTCAATATAGTGCTAGAAACATAATCCATAGCAATTAGACAAGAGATAAAAATAAAAGGAATAAAAATAGGAAAGGAAGGGCTGGAGGGTTAGCTCAGTGGTTCCGGCACCTGCCTCGCAAGCACAAGGTCCTGAGTTCGATTCCCCGGTAACCACATATAATGCTGGGTGTGGAGACACGCCCACCAACAATCAACACCGCATACCACAATGCCGGACGTGGTGGCTCACGCCTGTAATCCCAGCACTCGGGAGGCAGAGACAAGAGGATTGCTGAGTTCGCGGCAGCTTGCCTGGGCACCATAGTGAGCTCAGGGCCAGCCTGAACTCCAAAGCGAGACCCTGTCTCAAAAAGCAAAAAAAAACAAATAGGAAAGGAAGTAGTTAAAGTTTCATTATTTGCTGATGACATCATACAGTATATAGAAGATTCTAAAAACTCAACCAAAAACTACTAGATTTAATTGCCAAATTTAGTAGTGTAGCTGGATGCAAGGTCAATGTTCAACAATCAATAGCTTTTGTATACACAAAGAACATACTCACAGAGAGAAATTGGGGACTCAATCCCTTTCACAATAATATTCATGAAAAATGAGACATCTGGGAAACAATCTAAGAAAGGAGGTAAAAACACTTTACTCTGAAAACTACATCATTCTGAAAAAGGAGAATGAAGAGGATATTAGAAAATGGAAAGACATCATTTGATCTTGGTAGAAAGAACCAATATCATCAAAATAGCTATATTCCCACAACCACTGTATAGATTCAGTGCAATCCCAATTACAATCCCAGCAGCATATTTCACAAAGCTAGAGAAAATCATCCAAAAATTCATCTATAACCACAAGGAAACTAGAATAGCAAAAGCAATTCTAGGTAACAAGGGCATGGCAGTGAGTATTACAATCCCCAACTTTAAACTATACTACAAAGTCACTGTGATAAAAAAAAATTCATGGTATGATCCAAGTAACAGACTTGAAGATCAGTGGAACAGATTGGAAGATCCAGAAACAATCCCAGATACACTAAGCTACCTCATCTTTGACAACAGAGCCAAATATCCTCAATGAAGGAAACATAGTCTCTTTAACAAATGATGCTAGAAAAGCTGGGTTTTAACCTACTAAAGACTAAAGCTAGATCTATGTCTCTCACCATGCACTAAACTAAAATCAAAATGGATTCAAGACTAAATATTAAAACAGAAACACTGAACCTACTGGAAAACAGGTTAGACAAAACTCTTGGAGACACTGGCTTAGAAAAAGTCTTTATGAACAAAACCTCTATAGCACAAGTCCTGGCAGAAAGAATCAACAAATGGAATCTCATCCTATTAAAAATCTTCTGCACAGCAAAAGAAACCACTGGCACCATCAAAAGAAAGCCAACTAAGTGAGAAAAAACTTTTACCAGTTATTTCTCAGACAAAAAGATACAATTTATAATACATAAAGAGCTTTAAAAAAATCAATTTTGAAGACCCAATTTAAAAATGAGCATCTGAAATGAATGAACACTGTTAGAGGAAGAAGTAAAAGCTGCCAAGAAGCATATGAAGAAATGCTCAACATCACTGGTCATTTGAGAGATGCAAATGGAAACAACACTGAGATTTCATCTCATGCCACAAAGAAGGGCTGTTATCTCAAAACTAACCAGCAACAATGCTGGTGAGGCTGCAGAGAGGAAGGAACCCTTATCCACTGTTGGTGGAAATATACACTGATGCAACCACTGTGGAGATCAGTGTGGAGATTCCTCAAAGCACAAATGATTAGATGTCCCACTTGACCCTGCTATTCTCTTGCTAGGGATATATATGAAAGAATTAAAAGATTCATCTCATAGCCACATATGTGCACTCAAGTTCATAGAAGCTCAGTTTGTGGCACCTAAAACTGGCAAACAAGTGAATTGCCCATCACCTGGAGGCTGAATAAAGAAAATGTGGAGTTGTTTAAAAATGAAATAGAGTATTATTCTTCCGTAAAGAATGATAAGGTTGGGTCATTTATACTCAAATGGACAGGGCTTGAGGACATACAAGTGAAATAAGTAGGTCATAGATGTGTAACTATCGTATCTTTTCTTTGGCATGAGAAACTGAAGATGAAAATGAATTGTGGAATGTGTGATAGATATTGTGAAATAGAAAGTATTCAGAAGGAGAAGGGGAGTAGGAGTAAGTAACAAGGGGAAAGAAAAATGTGACGGTACAAAAAGGAAATAAAGCTTTATGTATATAGGGAGCAGGGGATTGTAGGGTGGGCAGGGGAGTGGGAAAAAATGTAAATTAAGCAACATCATAGATTGTACTTCTCCGTGTCGATTATAATCATGATGTATATATAAAATGTACCAATAAAGAATTCAATTTTAAAAATCTTTACATAATAACCAGACAAAACATAAATCAAAAAATATTTTAATTTATCAAATGATAATTTCTTATAGAAAGTATAAATAAGGAACCCTTATTGTCATTTTCTCAATATCCATGCTTGTGTTGTCATATTAAGAAATGGATGAACTAAAATGTCTCAAAAATTAGCAATAATTCTGTATCTTTGAGAGAAATCTTCTAAAGTAGCAGAAAAGACTTATTTTTTAATAGGCTAAGAATTCCTGTGTATTTGGTATGGTAGGGAGACAATCTATGATAACTGGTTTTGGTCATTCTTTGTTTCATCCTTTGAATACAAATTTTAGAAGCATGAGAGGTTAGGGCCAAGTAAGCAAAAAATTATAATCTGAAATAATTTAATATGAATTGAGAGAATCCAGGTGTGAGACCAAGTTTGTAATCCAAGCACTGAGGACCTACTTAGGAAACTCAATAATAGAAATGCTGTGGCTTGTATCTATATGTCCTCTCAAAGTCTCACGTGGTCATAGGTGGGGCTTTTCCAAGGTGACTGGATCTAAATGGTGATGTATAGATTAAGGGTGTCACACTAGAATTGCAAGTGTGTGGTATGGGATTAATCTACTAATTGGTTTATCATAGTTCTGAGTGTAGGTAATTTAAAGCACCATTCTGGGTGTGGATAATACCATCCAAAAGGCTATAGCCTGGGTGCAGTGAAAGGGAAAGGGAGGTTTGCTGCTTGCTGCCTCATGCCTGCTGTCAGGAACTGTTTCTCCTCTGCATGCTCCTCTGCCATGCCACCATGCCTCGGACCTAGCCAACTAAGGATTGTATGTGTGTATTCTTGTCTCTGGCTTTTCTGTTCTGTTTTATGACAGTCATGAGGTAAGGAGCTCTCTTCCTGAATACCTGTCCACTATGTCATTTCTCCCTTGGAGCCAAACAACCATGTATGAAATTATAAGCCCAAATAAACTATTACTCAGTAAGCCAAAACTGTGGGGAGCCAAAATAAGCCTTTCCTGGTCTATCTCTACATGTTTGGCATTTTGTCTTAGCAATGAGGAAAGTAATTAGGCCACATAATTATATTCCATAGGGGCAAGGAGAAAGTTAGTACATTATTTTTTTTAAAAAACTACAGTTTGGTCTACTGCTCCCTGAAAGCATCAGAGTCCTATGTATAGGAACCTCAAAATGAACCTCAAAATAAATTTTACAGCCAAGGTTAATATGCAGGAAGGAACAAGAAATTTCCCTCTCACAGAGGCAGGTCATACTCACCATCATGAATATAAAATAAGTTTTCAAGGTTTGAACTGTTTTGGAGGCCATACTCTGATCCATCGCGATGGCCAGTGCAATGGAACTGACTGACCAGCACAGCAACATAAGAGTAAACAGCGTGATGAAGAAAGCCTCAACATCTGGTTTGGAACCTTGGAAATAACAGAAGGGCTCAGTTCAGCAAGGCGGGTCACCATATATTTGGGGTTATTTATTAAGCAATTAACCCTGTAACATTCTGAGAAACTAATTTCAGAATAAAAATTGTCCCCACTAAACAATTATCCTGAGTTACCAACTTCACTGTCCACTCCATGTAACTGTGTAAAACTGTCATACAGTTTTCTTTTTTACACTGACAGCAAAAGCACGTTTCCATACAACACCTGCCCTCCTGTATGTGTGATTATGGACATTTTCTGAATTGGAGATAGAGAACTCCCAACAATACAACAGGCACAGAATCCTACTGCCTTCTCCCCACGGGAAACTCAGCAATAGCTCAACACATATTCCACCACACTGTGTTTACTGCACTAGTGAGAAACGTAACCTCTTTGGATTACAATATCCAGGAGAGTGGAGAGGCCTCCATAACTTAAGGACCCTTCAAAGCACTGAAAAACTATCATGTAGAATGGGCTAAATTCAATTTCATGAACTACCTTGTAACTATGATGGGCTAACATGATGAGTCACATAGGTAAAGATTTGGGAACATGTGCCAGAAACTTGATCAGGAGTCTGAGGCCTGGATTTCATGCCTAAATCTTCTTTTCCCACTGTTAGGAAGTGAACTGCAGTCCTGGTACATGCTAGGCAAATGCACAAACCCTGAGCTATCCCCCCACTCCCTCCATACTTAACACTTTGTGACACACCTGTTATGTGTACAATGGAAGTTTTAAGCTCTTGTACAGGTTCTATGCTATAGTGCACTGGAATTTCTTATTTTTATGTTTGCCAATGAATTATAGGTGAAACCTGAGAATCAAACGAATCTGTTGACACTCATCAAATGAGATTTACATTAAGTCAATAAACCACAAAATCATGATCTTTCATTTGAAAATGGCCAGAGAATCTGTATATTGATTTTTCTATCTACACATATATATATAGAGAGAGAAAACATAGACATAGAGAAAAAATAAATATTTCAGCTCCACAGTCTTTGTTAGTTTTTATAATTCATTGCATGTTACTGTGCAGCACAGAAAATCACTACTTCAAGTGTAGCTAAATGCTCTTAAAAGATCAGTTGAAAACAAGTATGGAAAAAAATGACCACATTGCACAGCTACTTTAGAATTCACAGCAGATTCATGCTTCCCTAACTCAGGCCTTGGTTTGCAGAACTGGAACAAGGTTGCAAAGAGAAACTGACTTCATCTCAGATCTAAGACTAAAGACACAATCTCTTTATCTTGGTACTTACCAATCACAAAATATAGTGTACAGGTAAATATCATACTTGGCAAGAAGTATCTGGGTAACAACTCAGATAACAATTTTCCAAGGAAATAAGATGACAGTCTATAGTATCCTTTGAAGTATTCCTCCCTGTAGAAAAAATACACACACCGATGTCTACCCCAGACTAGTTCCAGAGACAGAGACCTGAATGTGAAACTCTTGATGTACAAACTCCCTGTCATCAGGGACCTCGCCTGTTACAATCCAAGTTGCCCATCCCCCAACCTCTTCACCATCTCAGATACCAGCCCCCATCAATACCAACCTGTCACTAGGACCCTGTCCCTACAAAACTCCCTCCTGCTGCCACCCACACTGGGCCAGAACCCACTCCAAGTGCATTGCATCTGTGTCTCTTCCTTGTCCTCAGAGACTGACTCTCTCTGAAAAGCAGCATTTCAGGGGCTAATCTCAGTCATCATAGGGCTTCTTTTCCCCACTTCTGATTATAAAGAAGGTGACATAATTTGCCATGGTTTCAAGTGTAGCTTCAGATAATTAAATTATTTTTACTGCTTCTAATTTCATATTAAAGAAAAAGGCTCCTGATAGTACCTCCAATGCATAACCTTGGGGAACTACTGAGTCCTTTTGGACCTCGTCCTACCATAATCCCAAACTCCTCCACCAGTGTTTTCATTGCTTCTTTCTCTGATGACGCCTTTCCTTGGTTATAAATATTGTGTAGGCAAATATATTCACTCCATCCTTGAAGAATAGGAGACTCAAAACCACCCTGGATTTTACTATAAAGCTGCCTTTTTCACCTTTCCATCCAGTGAAGGCCCAAGTTCATCACATTCTTTACTTCTCAGCTCTCACCTCCATTTTGAGGTTAAATGTAATATTTAACCTCCAACAGGCTTCTCAAACTCTCCTTGCCTGTGTCATGAGCAATTATTGGCTAAAAATAAAAGATGCCTTTCATCTTCTGTAGTGTTGCTTTCTCTGCTTCTTCTGTAGTGTTGCTTTTTTTCCGCACTAAAGAGATTTGTTATCCAAACTCTGACTACAACACTGCTTTCCTTTGGTAGCAGGCCTCACATACTCTTGATTTTCATGCCATACATGACTGCTTTTTGTCAACTAATACTGGTATTTCTTTTAAGTACTTCAAAAGCCCATAGCATATCTGGTAACTAAATACAAGTTTAATCTGTCATTTAAAAATAAAAAAAGAAAATACTAGTAATCCCTAGAATTTCAACCTTGACCAAATTCTGGATGTGGCCAATTACACCAACAGCCACTGATGTCCATGGGAACAGGAAGCTACTCACGTAAAAATCTTCTGCTCAGCTGAAAAGATATCCACGGCTGACACACTGCTGAAACACTGGTAGACCATGAGGAAGAACAGCACCCCAGTTCTGCCAAGACAAAAGCATCATCACAGTCAATCCAACATTTATATGTCAATTTTCTACTACAAAATTCTTCCCACAAATGATATAACACTAAACAGATTAAAAAAAAAAAGAACAAAAGTAGACTCATTCTGGTTAATCTAGAGTGGGAAGTATGACCCTATGTGGTTTCTCCCCCATCTTGGGTTCCACATAGATCCTTTCAGACAATGCTACTGAACCTACAGCACATGTACCGCAGCAGATACACGGGGCCCTGTCTGCACTGGTGCCAAGAGTTGTTGTTGTTGTTTTTAAATAAAACCTTAATATTCAGGTTCAGTTGCATTGTTGGCATTTTGTGATAAATAAATGGATCTGATTTACAGTCTGGGCACTTGGTTCTAAAAGATTTGCCATCACTGCTTTGAGAGACAATAAGTCATCAGAGTGTCTTCCAGATGAGATTCATATCTTTAAAAAAAAAAAGAGAGAGAAGAAGAAAAACACCAGAGAGCTCTCTGCCACAGGAGGATACAAAGAGCAGGTGGCTTTCTCCACTCCAGGATGGGGCCCAAAAGGACCTGACTCTGCTGGATTGGAAACCTGACCACAGATCCTGGCTCCAAGAATGAGGAAAAATAAGCTTCTGTGATTTAAGGGACCAGATCTATAAAATATTGTTATGGCATCCTGGGCTAGTATATAGGTCGGAAAAATGCTATCACCTTTACTTTAATAATAAGGCTGGGTATATGATTCCTAAACTATGCACAAAGGAACAGAAGCAAAATTAATTCTCGAAGGGTTAAACATTCAATTAGCAACTTTAGGTTTTGTGGTACCTTAGATCAAACTCAAGCCTCTGCGCTTACAAGGTAGATGCGATACCACTTGAGCTAAATCCCAGCCCTATTTTAGTTTTAAGGCTCATAACAAAAGATAGGGAAAGAGAATGAAAGAGAGGAATTAATTTCTAAGATAAAGCAGTGATAGTCACTCCTAAAGAATGCTTAATCAAAATAATCCCTAATTACCCCAGATGATATTAGATAAAGCACATTCGTAAGTCATCTTCAAACAATACAGATTCTTACAGAAATAGCAGCACACATAAGTAAAAATATTGATCAAAGTAAAGTGATGCTCAATTTTTCCAAAAAAACTAGTTATATAGACATAGCTAAAACTCTTCTTAATTTGTATGAATTTTTCTAACACTTACATGGTTAACTTTCTTCTTAATCTGTTAAATTCTAGTTGATAGCATGTTTCTCAGTAGCTTTCCAAATGCTATCTACTATTCACAGATAAGGTTGACAATCTCTTGTTCTCATGATACAGAATAATCTAGATTAATATACTCTGTATACCTACACAGAGTACAAAACAAGTACTAGCGTATTTAGAAATAACTCAGAGATCTCAGTATCTAGGAAAGATTAAAAAATGGCTGCAACAATTCTGAAAAATAGCTAAAACTATCTTACTATACACAATTGTATAAAAGAAAAATTTAGGGCTGGAGGGTTAGCTCAGTGGTTCCGGCGCCTGCCTCGCAAGCATAAGGACCTGAGTTCGATCCCCGGTTACCACATATAATGCTGGGCGTGGTGGCTCACGCCTGTAATCCCAGCACTCGGGAGGCAGAGACAAGAGGATTGCTGAGTTCCCGGCGGCTTGCCTGGGCACCATAGTGAGCTCAGGGCCAGCCTGAACTACAAAGCAAGACCCTGTCTCCAAAAAGCAAAAAAAAAAAAAAAAAAAAAAAAAGAAAAATTTATTTCATTCAAACAATCAGTTGACCTTTATGCTTCCTCTTTCCTCCAAAATAATCTGTCTTTCTGAGATAATAGATTCTGTATAAGCATCCTCAACTTTCCTCAAGAGTAGGAGAGGGACAATACCATCCATCCCTCTGGCCATAGAGAGGTAATCTGAGATACTGTGTGACAAGCACAGAGCCCAGGGCCTGGAACAGAGCAGATCTCCATGCATGCAATGTGATGGGTGTTCTATGATGTTCCTGAGCGTCTATGCTCAGACATTTATGTAACTAGATTTTCACGGGAACTTTATGAATTGTAACAGACCAGGATCACAATAGTAACATAAGTGCTGTCTATATTTCAGTTTAAAAAACACATTGAATGAAATAAAAAATATCAAGTTTTGGTGACGATGTGGAGAAGCTAGAACCTTTGTGTACTTCTGGGAAGAATGCAAGTTGGTACAGGCACTTTGGAAGACAGTAAAGCAGTTCCTCAAAAAATCAACACATTTACCATATGATCCAGCAGATCTGCTTCTGGATATTTACTGCAAAGGACTGAAAACATATTTGCATACCCAAAGCAGCATTGTTCAGAATAGAAAAAAAAAGATGCAATGGAAATTTTCCTCAATAAGTGAATAAAGAAAATTAAGTATGTTGCAATAGACAGTTATTTGGCCTTGTAAAATAAAGAAATTGTGACACATACTACAACCTAGATGAACTTTGAGGAAATGCTACTAATGGAGATAAATTAACCAAGAGACAAATATTTATGACTTTATAATATGAAGGTACTAGAGTAGTCAAATTCAAAGACACAAAGTAAAATCATGTTAGCCAGGTGTTGGGAGAATACGGGGAGTAGTTACTCTTCAATGAGCACAGAGATTCCACTGCAGAAGACAAAAAACATGGCTGGAGTCAGTGGTAATTTTCACATAACAAGAATGTACTTGATATGACTGAACTCTACAATTAAAAGTGGCAAATTTTACATTGTTTATAATTCACCTCTACATACATATGTGCAAAGAAGAGAATTACCTATTAAAGAAGAAAATTAACTCATTCAGTATTTAACTTGTCGGACCCCATAAGAAAACAGTGATACTAACCCTGTGTTTATCATGAATTCAAATTTTAATGAATATTTGTAAACTTGAACAGAGCAATTGAAATTCTCAAAATCCAGATCAGAATTTACTTACCTATTCTGTATTTCAGTACAATCATTCTTTAGCCAAAAGAAAATGCTACGTATAACCAGGCCTAGTATGACTGTTCCAATTATCTTTTCAAAAGAGAAAATAGGAAAAAAAAAAAGCAAAGAGTTTCAATTAGAAGTAAAATATCATTGTGTTAACATAAGTATTTTGAAACCATAATTAAATCTTTTCATTAAAGTAAATACTTCCTATGACTTGGCCAGAGTCCCCAAGAAAATATAAAGTGATGTACATTATTAAACTATTTTACAAATTAAATCAACAATTAACATTTGCTTTCTTTGGGAACTGAGAAGATAGCATGGCAAACCCTGGAAAATCCAAGATTCCTCCTGGTGACAGCAGACACTGCTGACTCAGGGCGCAGCTCAGGTGCTCAACCCTTGAATGCCACACAAGGAGCGAGCAGACAGCTGGAGAAGTCATTTGGGGAACAAAACACAGTCTGTGAGGCTAACAGTGTTATCTAAACTGAACCCTGAACTTCTGTGGCAGTGAACACACACAGGTCATCCTTCAAGAGGTTCAAGTGATAATAGTAAAAATTTTCTCTTTTGTTGATTGGACATGTAGCTGATCAGTAGAGAGCTTGCCTAGCATGTGCAGAACCCTGGCTTTGATTCCCCAGCACTCAAAATAAATAATATTTTAATGGCATCCAGGGATGGTAGGTTTGAAGCACCAGTGGCCCTGGTTTCTCTCTGAGATACAGGATCCAGAAAACTGAACAGCAACTGTTCTTTGAGAAGTGTGAGTCAGGGAAGGTGCTGAAACTTAATAATCAAGAGAGACTTGAAAAAGTGTCCCAGAGGCTGTGGAACAGAGGATGAGAAATGGAACCCCCTTGCTGGAGGCCTAGTGCGGTCAGAAGGTCCAGCTACACATGAAAGGAAAAGTGCGACTGACCTGAAAATACAGCTGCACAGATTTTAACACTGTGAGGAAGTGTGGTCTACACAGACAGGAATCTGCACAGTGTACAGACACTGAGGACATACCTTCTATGCCCCAACAGACAATCAGTGCAGGGAATTTTTGTCTGAACCTCCTACTTTGGGAATAAAAGGTTCCTACATTTCCCTCTCTGAGAATTAGCAGCAAAAGTTGCACACTAATTTAGTGTGTGTTGGCCTTGAGAGCTGACTTGGCAATGGAGGAAAGCTTCAGAAAACCATTACTTCACACAAATCAATATCCCTGGACACTGTCAAAAGAAAGTCATATTAAAAGGCCCTCACACAAAAACGAAGGACAGTTCTATTTTAACAGGTATATAAATCTCAAGAAAGAAAAACAAGAAATATGAAAATTCAAGGCAACATAGTTTCTTAAAAAATTATTAACTTTCTAGAAAATTATACGAAAGGTAGAAAAGCAAATGAAAAGCCAGTAAAAATTTAAAGGACTGATTTTTGTTGTTGGGATTTGTGAAATTTTTTTCTTCTGAGACTATATCTTGCCTACATAGTTCAGATTGGCCTTGTACTTACTACACTTGATCTTAGCCAAAAGGCCAAGAAGCAATGGCCTTTTACTTACTGTGTAGCTCAGACTGACCTTGAACTCACGGTGAGTTCTGGGTAGTAGCCTTACCGACATAGGCCACCAAGCCTGATTCAAAAAGACTGATTTTTAAACCAGTAAACTTTACTGAAAACACAAAACCCAGCCGAATGAATACAAAAAACAAAACAGGACATGAAAGGACAATTCAAAACATATTCTGAAAAATAACTAAAAAGAAATCTTAGAAATGAAAAACTAAATGATTTAAATAGAAAACTCAATTGGAAATATCACAATGACATTCGTGCACCCATCTTCATAGAAGCTCAGTTTGTGATAGCTAAATCTTGTAAACAACCCAAATGCCTATCAACTGGAGACTGGATAAAGAAAATGTGAGGTTTTAAAAAGATAAAATGGAGTATTACTCTGCTATGAAGAATGATAAATTTGAGTCATTTATACTCAAATGGATGTACCTTGAGGGCATACTTATTAGTGAAATAAATAGGTCACAGGTTTGTAAATACCATATCTTTTCTCTGGTAAAAGAATCTGAAGATATAAATGAGTTCTAGAATGCACGATAGATACTGTGAAATAGAAAATATTCAAATGATAAGGGGGGGTAGGGGTATATATTGTGGGCGAAATGTGGTAGTTAAAAAAGCTTATGTGTATATGGAGCGAGGGTTGTAGGGTGAGCAAGAGAATGGGAATTAAGATGTATCATATACTGGCACAAATTTTCAATGTCAATTGTAATCACAATGTGTATATAAAATGCACCAATAAAACCAATTAATAAATAAAAATAGAAAGTCCCTAAAGAGTCCCCAAGAAGCAAAAGCTTAAGGGTTATATTTTATATAATTTTTAGTGAAATTACATTCATAATTATTCATGTATTAGATGTAAAAATAAAGGGGATGGTAAAAATGGGCATCTGAAATGAACAGACACCTTTCAGAGGAATATGTAAAAGCAGCTAAAAAAGATATGAAGAAATGTTCAATGTCACTGGTGATTTGAGAGATACAGACAAAAACAATACTGAGATTTCATCTCACTCCACAAAGAATGGCTGCTATCTCGAAATTAGACAGCAACAAATGCTGGCAAAGTTGTGGAGAAAAAGGAACCCTTCTCCACTGTTGGTGGGAATGTAGACTAGTACAACCACTATGGAGATCAGTGTGGAGATTCCTCAAAAACTAGGATTAGAGGTTCCATTTGACTCTGCTATTCCCCTGCTAGGGATATACACAAAAGAATTACAAGATTCATATCACAGCAACATATGTACACCCATATTTATAGCAGCTCAGTTTGTGATAGCTCAGTCTTGGAAACAACCCAAATACCCATCAACTAGAGATTAAATAAGGAAGATGTGGCTTTTTTATAAAATAGAGTATTACTCTGCCATAAAGAATGATGAGATTGAGTCAGTTATACTCAAATGGACGTGTCTTCAGGAAATAAAGTGAAATAAATAGGTCACAGATATGTAAATATTATATCTTTTCTCTGGTATGAGAAATTGAAGTTGTAAATATGTTCTAGAATGCATGATTGATAGTGTGATATAGTAAATATTCAAAGAGAAAAGGGGTTTAAGGGTAAATAATGAAGAAAGAAACATTGATGGTAAAAAAGGAAACAAAGCTTGTGTATATATGGGCAGGGATCATAGGGTGGGTAGGGGAAGGGGAAAAATGAGAATTAAGTCATGTCATATATGAGTACAAATTTTCAATGTAGAGTGTAATTGTGATGTGTATATATAATGTACTGATAAATTAAATTAAAAAAGGAAACAAAATATCCTACCATATATTTTAGAAACTGTAAACATAGAAAACAATCTTAATAGTATAATAGTATGAGGAAATGAAATATTTTTTGAAAGAAATTATTTGCATGAACAAAACCAAAATAGAAAAACAATTGCAATCTAAAAAGTTTAGTTTATGAAGACCATAATCTAGAAGTAAAATTAAGTATTTCAATTATTAGATTTCTTTCAAATTCACCTTGCTAATAACAGAGAAGTCAAGAGATAAAACAGTACTCCTTGGGATATTTTTAGTACCCTCAATCATGAAGCTTTCAACATAAAGCAGATGTGTCTCTCAACATGCAGTATTTACACATATAGAAGCCTGTATTTTACACCTCGTAAGTTTAAAGAATATTCAATCCTTCATACTAGATGTTTTGAGTTGTTTCTTTTGCATCTAAACCAGATTTCTTACTATTATATTATCATCAGGATGTTAGTTACAAGTTTAAAAGTTCTTAAACTAGTCAATCAGTTTTCTAACTATTGACCAACTGTTACAGCCCATGGACACGTTCTGCTTTTACAAGATGCAGCAGCTCTTTTGTGACATAAGGGCTAAGAACAACAACAACAACAAAAAACCTTAAGCAGTGATAATCAGCAAGGACCACAGAGCCAGCCAACAGGGAAAAGGACACTGTCTCATCTTAATTAAAGGAGATAACGAATCAGTAAACAGTTTTGTTAAGTCTGAATACTTCCTGAGTATAAAATAAGCACTCTCCCAGGTATCCAGATATTCTCTAAACGAAGGAGGTCAATTTTAGAGAACAGCACTTGACACGCAGGTTCTTCTCCTAAAACAGTGACAGCACAAACTACCCTGAAGTGAACTCAGCGGCACTGGGCGCCTCCATCTCCCGATTCCAGCTACAAAGCAACAGTCTTTCCCCTTCCTCCTTCTTCCCCTCCCTCCTTCTTCCCTATCACTCTTCTGCGTGCATCTCTCTGCATGGTCCTTTCTGCCACCCCACAGACAATATATTTTAATTCTTAATTTATTCTCTCTGCCTTAATAAGAAATAAGAGCAGAGAATTTCATTTTTATTCATTTTGTTCATGAGAGTATTAGAGTCCCAAATGCAATGCCTGATCTTTTGTTGAACTTGTGAAAGAAAATTATGGATGAGAGCAGGCAGCTAATAAAAAACTCTAAGAACAGTTGATATCGTCTTTACTTTCCATTTTTGAAAAAAATACAAATTCTCCTTTGATTATCTGTCATAACTTGTATAAGTCAAAAAATTCTAGAGTTCCATGTCCTAGAAACTACAAGAAAAGCCTTCCATAAATAACAATTTAAATGTGTTTTACTTGTTTTTGTGACAGTTTCTCTATCCCAAACGGAGTGGGAATGGCACATAAGCAAAAAGGTGGTTAGAAGATAAACATAATCCTGAAGCAGACTACATCGGAACCAAGTTTCTCCCATTTTTTAAGACATAACTGAACAATGCGTCAGGTTACCTGAACTAATGTAGCCTTGGGTTCAGCCAGGAAGTTTCTGTATGAACGCCAGACAATCCATCTGAGCTGATGACAGAAGGATGTGACATAGGCGGTCTTGGGCACTGAGCTCCTCTTTGTTTTCTGATCCTGTGAGAGTTGATATTTTTCTTTTATTTCTTTATTGAAGGAGGAATTGGCATAAAACTCAGCCCATGCGTCTATGGCTGGCTTATCGTTCTTGGAAGGCACTGCAGGGAAGTTAAATTTAGAATAAAAGTGGATAAAGATTAATAAGAACTAATTCGCTTATTTTTTCTGTATACCTTTTCTTTGAATATCACCTAAATTCAGAGCTTGAGTAAAGAAGAGAAATTACTAGCTTTGTTATTGATCTGCCCAGTAGAAAATTACATCTAATTGCTCTACCTACTGTCATAATCTTGTGGATATATCAACTTCACTTACTGAACTTTTTCTAACAACTCAGGTACTAATTGTTAAAACACAATTTTAAAAACACTTATAGAGATATAATTGTTAGTATAGATATCTTGTCTTTGCTTTCTGTTTTGTACAAATACAGCAACTGCCAATTTTCTCAGTCTGAGAATATTGGATGGAAAAGTATATATGCTAATGGAAAATAGCCTTCAGAATGAACATATCACATTAATGACCAATTAAACTAAATCAAAAGCAGCCTCAGCACTTATGGAACACAGTGTCTGTTGACTGGTATCACAATGCTGTAATGATATTAAAGTCTTGTTTCAATGAGCCACATGTTACTAAGCTTCAGCCAACTCACTTAGGTAAAAATCTGTACATGTAAGAGGCTCACATACCTTCCTGGTCCTCCTCCTCTCTGTCTGGTTTGGAAGACTTCGGGATTTTATTTATCACGGCCAGGAAGAAGTATGTACGGCTGAAGTCAGATGGACATTCGTAACCTATGAATGAAAGCAATTGAGGAGCACAAACCTGACATTCTTGGAAAACAGAGTGGACTCTCAGCGGATGGATGAGCTGAGGCTGGGAAAGACAGAAACTAGCAACTTCTTCCTCTTTTGCACTCTCTTCTCAGTAATTTACCTTTTCTTTATATGTATCCAAATCAAATAATATTTCCACAATTCTCTAGCTCCCAACCAGAAAACCCATGAATATGGTGTATGGTAAGTTAAATATCTAGAAAATATATACATATAATAAAATATGTATGTGTAATATATGTATAAATATTTTACGTTACAAGTTCAGTACTTACTATGTTTTTAGTACATACATACCAGTGAGTGCTGAGGTACACATGGTCACCTGAACTGCCAGTGCTCTGCCTCCGCACCTGTCTTCAGATGTATTACCCCACACACACACTATCCCATTCTTTGACTCTTCAGAGTATCTGACATTAATTATGAAATCAGTCATAAATTATGAAACCCAAAGACCTATCAACATGCTCTGTTCTAAACTGTGCTCATAAAATGTGCTCTGGTGCTCACCAGTACTTCTTTACAAATCCAAAGCTAGGTGCAATAAAAAAAGAATTAAAATCCTAGTTAGATTCTGCTCCAAGTTTCTGTGGGGAATGTTGGAACAGCAGTGCACGTTAGCAATGAGTGTTTTCCGTCTACTAAATGCAGAGGCCCAAATTATCACCTGTCCTGCACCAGAACTGCAGAGAGATCAAATCCCCAGAGAATCCTCAAGGGAACCTGACCAGCACAGCACACTTGAACCTCAGCTTCTGTGGCACCATCATCTCAATGTGACCTGAAATTTGTCATCAATTCATCTCACATGGAGTGAGAATCGCTGATCTCATGGTGCATCTCCATCCCACCAGTGGGCCTGTGGGCACCCAGGCCCCACCCATCTTCAAGTGCTGAGGCTGTGTGCTAGGTCACCCCCCAATGCAGCTGGAGAGTGCTCACTGATACAGGTGGGGTTTCCTGATAACACTGAAAGGGGAGTGCAATATACACAGCTTTTCCTAAGGATCACTCTTTTACCATTTTAATTAGTGCCCTATAAAACCAGTGGCCTAGCACAGCGTGTGGGGAGGTTCGTGGATTTGGTAATGCCACAGTCCTAACACTGTTCACCACTCTATGAACTCGAACAAACTCGTTTACTTGCCAAGCTGCACTTGTTTGTGTTGTTCTTTAGTCTATGGTCTGCTCTCAGTTCACAGCCAGATATTTCTTTTCTCTTTGGGAAATTTTTACAGTGCTTGATTATATTAAATGACAGAGATTAACAACAACCTAAGAAAAATGGCTCATGAATATCTAAAACTGTGTTGGGGTCATGAAGACACTACTATGATCATATTGAAGTATCTCTAAAATGAAGCAAATTGTATGAACCAAGAAAAAAAATCACATTATTCCACCTGAAACAGAAGTAGGAAGACCAGAAATATTAGAAACATTATCCTATCCAAGTCTGAATCAGGATTAGTCATTGTATTGATTAAAAGTTCACTCAAGCCCATTCACCTCCTAGGTCATCAATACCATGTTATTAGAAGTAATATCATTTCCATGAACCCTACTAAGGAAGAGCAAGATCACCTGCATGGGGAAATGTTGCTAACCCATGACCTGTTCAATGACCAATAAAACAATAGTATCTGAACTTCAGAAAACTGTTCAGCAGACAGAACAAGTGGCTTTGAGACAAGCATGTGAATTACTGAGTTGTCAGGGAAAGGTCACCGTATCTGGGAAGCAGGTCTGACACAGGCCTAGGAGAAACAGACACAGGAATGAGGGCATACTCAAAAAGGATGGAAAAAGGAAGGAGCTTTAGACAACAAGGAAGTGCTACAGAATGAAGAAAACCCAAGGCACTATACTGACCAGAGGTGTTTTAGAGGGGTGGAACCCAAGGTACAAGTCACCCATCAACTCCCTTTAGTTCTCTCCCAGGATTCTATGCATGAAGGACGTGCTCCATAAAAAGCCAGCCATACCTGCTGATTCAAAGTAGCCCAAGGCCTCCTGTGCAGGACCGTGGAACATTAGTTTTCCAGAGCCCAATAAAGTGAGGCTATCAAACATCTTGAAGATGAAATACCAAGGTGGATGCGTGGAGAAGATGATTGTTCGTCCCTGCTCAGAAATCCTATGTTGAGAGAAGGAAAATAATAACTGAGCCTAGTATTTTTTAAAAATAAAATACCTATTCGTTTCTCTTGTTAGATTATTTGCTCCTTGTTTCAAAGATTTTACTAGCTTCTCACCTTATCTCATCTGATCTATTTGATATTATCTTAGGGAACTTACACTAAATATTTTTATCAAAAAAATAATAAACATATACATAAACAATAAACATTATCCAATAAACATTTTCAACATAACATAGTTACTGATAATAAAAAATATCCTTGGCTGTAATGGAACATGAACTTTAAACTTATAATTTGGCAACTCACAAATGAGAGTCCAAATTTCAGATGTTTGAATCCTTAGATATCTCACCATCTTCCTCTGTTTCTTTAGGGATAGTACATCACAGATAGTAAGAGACTGATGGAAAGGAAGGCATAACCATGAAGAGAGTTTTAAAAAGCAGGTTAGAGCAAAGGTGGTGGCCAAAGACATGAAGAGATTGGCTGCATTCAACAATTAAAATACTTGAGTAAGTAACTAAATATATTGTGATAACAGGAACCTTGGGCACACCAAAATCACCTACAAGCTTGAAAACAGCAGAGTAAAATTAAACCTGAGCTTTTAGAATGGAATTCAAATCATTACAAGTTCATGAACCTTTAAATATGTACACATGAACAGAAATGGTAATAGCCAAATATGTATGTTTACATGGGTTTAATACATGCATATTTGTATACATATACATGCATGGCATACACATATACCTACATGGTAGCATTAGTGGTTAATATTCATGACACTGGGGTTTGTATTCGCAACACTATAAAATAAACATATATTTGTAAATATATACATATATATATTTATATTCAATATATTTATTATTTTTAAGACATGGCCTTATATTCTCAGGCTAGCTTTCAATCTTCCTGCTTCAGCCTCTCAAGTAGCTGTGCTTAGAGTTGTGTGTCCCTGCTTAAATTATTTTTGTTAACATTATAGATGTCCAAAATTTAACTTTTGACCTTTTTTTCCTATAAATATTCCTGACATAGATTTGTTTCTTTTTTGTTTAGGAATACTAAGGATCAAACTGAGGACCTGACACAAGCTGGGCATATGCTGTATAATGAAGCTATACCTCCAGCCATTTTTATTTATACATGGTCTCCTTTGGTGGCCAGGATGGCCTTGAACTTGAGATCCTCCTGCTTCAGACTCACAAGTAGGTAGTGTTACAGATGTGTATCATGGCATGTGATTAGGGGACACACCCTTGATTCTCCTTTCTCCAGTTTATATACTTGAGCCATTTTCCTGTTCTCTATCATTACACCCCAAACCCAGTTCCTGAGTTGATCCTGTGGACTCTGTCTTCAGAAACACCCCCTGCTCAGTGCCTCACTCCACCTTCCTAGTCAAGCCACTGTCACACCTGAGCAGTCTCCCTCTTGGCAGCCTTGTGCTCACCACTACCAAGCTCTACAGCCTCTCAACGTGGCCACTGCTCTGTTCTAGAGCTGTGAATTAACACCTCTTAGTCAGAGTAAAAGTCATACTTCTCACAGTGGCTTATAAAGTCTGAGTTAATCTGTCATCAGCCTAACCCACATCACATCCTGTTCTACATGTGACAGGCTGCACTGTGTCCTCCTCACAACTCATATGCCAAAGCCTCTGCCCCCAGTACCTCAGGAAATGGCTACATTTAGAAGGAGTCTTCAGTGTAGCATTAAAGGTTAAATAATTTTATTGAGAGGGACCTAAACTGACTGGCACCCACTTGATAGGAAATTGAGACAGCTACAAACAGAGATGATGACCTAAAACCACTGACAGAACATTCAGAAAAAGTAACTCTGAGGCCAACTTGAACTCAGACTTCCAGCCTCCAGTGCTGTGCAAACACTGATTTGTGTGCTTTGAAACAAGCAGTCTGTGGTATTGTGCAGTGAAAATAACCTGTGAGGATAACTCCACGCCCCTCAGTCAGGGTTCTGCCTTCTGGCCTCTGGTGTCCCCCGCACAGCAGACCTGCGTGGCCCCTGTGACACCAGGAGTTCTTTCCAACCGGAGCTCTCTCCTGCCGCGGTCCTGACAGGTCACGCTCACTCCCTCCCGGCTCGTGTGCCATCTAGCTGAGGTCTTCTCTGTCCCCACTTGAAGCAGCCACACCTCCACCTCCAACCTTCCCTGCAGTCCTGTTTCATCTTTCTTGATAACACAACTTTGTTACTTGACTGTTTCTAGGAGGAAGAAATTCTGCTGTTCATTTCTCGTCCTCTGTACTAAGAAAACCAGGTATATAAAAGTGATCAATGATTTATGTAAAATAAATGAAAGAACAATGCTCCTTCAATGTTTACCTTTTCAGAAATAGCAAAATTTCACATTCTGTGGTTGAGTCTAAACCAGCTGTGGGCTCATCCAGGAATAAGATGTCAGGATCCATAACCAACTCCATCGCAATGCAGGTCTTTCTTCTGTCTTCTTTGGAAACAACCTAGAACACCAATTACTATCATCATCTATTAAAGCTATCAGCATTTATTATCACTTGGTGAATTGATCTGTGGCACCCTTTGAGGCACACTATGCATCTTTATGCTCATTATTCTGAACAGCAAATATAAGAACATCTGAGAAAAAGAGGTTTCTCTTTTGTCAGATTAGTAAACTGAGGTTCACACCGAAGCTGCTAAGTGGTTACATTAACACGAGGTCCATACTTTTCAGTCTTTTTATTCCTTTTTGAGTCAAATGTTTTCTTTTTAGGTAGGACAGCCTAAAACAGAAAAACAGAATATAAAGGCAAGAAAGGAAAAGGGAAAGCTCGGTGCAGCTCATTAATTTCCTAACAACACCTTCCATTGTCTTTGTCAAAAGTACAAAGTGGGCTTACAGTAAGAGAGTGGATTTGCATCCAAAAAAGTGAGGTTTCTACCATACTGAATTTGTACCTTTTTAATCATAATAGGGCTTCCTAAACTGATTCTCTCTACACTCCTAACATACCACAGAATTTCTACCTCATACTTTCAGACCAATCCAGAAGTTTGCATATCCCACAGGACCCCTGGATCAATCTTTTCAACCACTTGTATCATGTATGGCAAGGGGACTAGGAAGATTTTAAGGAGGCAGGAAGTGAGAAAGAATTACAAGATTAAGCCTTCAAAGGGAGAGTGATCAAATGTGATTGTGTATTATTAACAGTTGAACTATATGGGGACAATTTGAAAAAGGTAAGTGAATACAGAATTAGCATAGCTAAAGATATTTTTTATCAGTTGATAATGGTACCATGGAAATGTGGACAAATGGCCTTATTTTTTCTAGATATATAAGTATTCAGGGGAAATAATACATGACCTATTAAAGATATTTTCTTAGGAAACAGTTGAAAATATGAAAGAAGATGTTAACTCAGAAATCTATGTGAATAATACTGGTAATCATATTTTTATATTAATTATTCTATAGTTATATGTTTGCATTAATAAGCATATTTCTTTGCATATTATGTTTAAATCATAAAATGTTAGAGAAAATAAACTATTTCAATCAATTAAATTATATAAAAATTGCTTTTGTGTTTTGTTTGGAAATCTAACCATGCAATGTAGGGAATGACTATTTTAAGGCAAAGAATCGAGTAAAAGGAGGCACCCCACTGGAAAGACAAAATTCAGTAAAGATCAGAGCCAATGAAAAGAAAAATCAGTAACTAATGAAAGCAAAATATGTGGAAAATGGTGACATCTCAGAGTCGTTCTTCCAAAAAGAGAAGATGCACTTTACATAAAAGACTGCCAATATCACCTGCTGTGGCACACACTAATAATCCCAGCACTAGGGAGGTTATGGCAAGACAACTGTGAGTTTGAGTACAGTTACAGAAGAAGACCATTGCACAAAAAGTAAAAAGAGATTTTAAATGGTGGCATACAGACAAGCAACAAAATACAACCTTTAAGGGACTGGCAATCAAGACACCTAAAAAACAATAACGTAGTAAAGATAAAAAGATGTAGAATCCTGGAAATCAAATAAAACTGATAGGAAAACTAAAAATTATAAAAAATTAAAGACTCTGAAGAAAATGAAAAAAATTAAGCAATCTGGAATGCTAACCCCAGCTCTTGGGGAGGAACCCCCATCTCCACAAACAAGGCAATCCTGGAGAAGGTCAGTGGGCTGCCAGCCCAGCAGGGCAAGCCTCAAGGAAAGACCTTTGTTATTGTAAACTGTGAAAAACAGCATGGAGCTTTACACTAAAAGTGATGTCTTGGATATGGCAGGTAAGAGTTTGAGAAGAAAGTCAGTGCCACATCTACCATATTTTAGAATGTTTAATTAGAATCTGTTTTGAGAAGAAGATAATTGTTTATGACTGGATTACAGAGTTCCATCCATCTGACAGAAAAAATACACATACTTCTAGGTAGCACAAGATGATTTCTTCAAAAGAGACTATATATATGCCCATGCATAATACATAAAAAGAAAGAAACTAAATTATCTGAAGCATATTAGCAGATCATACTATAATGAAACTAGATATCAATGGCAAAAGAAACCACAGAAATTATGCAAACACATGAAGATTAAACAATATATTTTTGAATAACCAATAGGTAACAGAAGAAATCAAATACTTCCTAGAATCAAGTGGTAATGTCAGCATAATATAATCAGAGTCCATGGTGCAAAATGAAGGCACCACAAAAAGAGAACTTTATAATTGTGAATCTCATCATCTGAAAAATAGACCAATCACACTTAAATAATCCACTGATATTCCTCAAGGTTCTGAAGAAAACAAGAGCAACTCAGATCAAAATGTAGTCCCACGAATGAAATGATAAAGATCAGAATGAAAATTAATAACATTGAGACTAACTGCAATAAATTAGTGAAAGAACTGGTTCCTCGATAAAACAAACTAGGTAAACCCTTAGAAATGTAATCAAAAGACACATTTCAATGCAATTAGAAACTAAAAATATGAAATCACAATGGATATCACCAAAATCAAGATTATTCATAATTAACTTTGAAAACCTGTACTCCTATAAGTTAGAGAATCGAGAAGAATAGACTACGAGACACATATAAAATAACAAAACAAATTAAAAAGATATAAACACCCTCAACAAGAAACACAATTGAGACAATAATAAAAAATAAACTGAAAAAATGCAAAAGACTGATATATTCAATGCTGAATTCTCTAAGAATTTCCAAAAATCTAACATTAATACTTTTCCAACTCTTTAATGAAGGTGAAAGAGAGGAAATATTGCTGTATTCATTTGTGGAGGCTAGAATTATCCTGATTCTAAACCAAGAATAACTGAAAGAAAAAAAGTAGAAGATGAAAAAAGAAAACTATAAATCAATCACTAAACAAATCTAGAAACAAAAATCCTTAACAAAATATTGGTAAATGGAATGTAACAAATAATTAAAAAGAACATGTATTAACAAGTCATTAAAATGAACATATATGTATGTATGTATGTATATATATATATGGAGGCTTCATTCCAGGAGTGTCAGAGTGGTTCAGCATATATATAAATCAATACATGTAATGTAATGCATTACATAAATAGAAGCAGGAAAAAAATCATATGGTCATCTCAATAGATGCAAGAAAACCCTTTAACAAAATTTAATATCCATTCATGACTTTAAAAAAAAACTAAAGAAAATAGGCATAAAAGGAGCTTACCTCAGTCTTATAAAAACCATTTGTGAAATCTTACTTGCAACAGAGACAAGCAGGAGGCATCACAATTGTGGATTTCTGGTTATGTTACAATACAGTGATAAAAGCAGTGGGGTACTGGCACAGAAGCAGGTATCTGTATCAGGGGGACAGTAGAGAAGATCCAGAAACAAGCTCAGGCATATACAGCCATGAGACCTTTGACCAGGGAATCAAATATACACTACAGGAAAGAGAGTGTCTTCAACAAATGGTGCTGGGTGCAACCATGCAGAAGATCGATATAGACCTGTATCTCTCACCATTTCCTAAAATGGAATGAAAATGGTTCAAAAACCTAACACTAAAACAGAAAAATTCTGTTGGAAGATAAAATAAGTAGAACTCTAGAGAACATAGGTATAGCCAAGGACTTTCTAAATAGAAGCCCAATTGCATAAGAAATAATATTAATAAGACTGGGAATTAATTCAGTGGTTCTGGGTACTGCCTCACATGCATAAGGTCCTGAGTTCAATCCCCAGTACCAAAAGAAAAAATAATGTAAAGTATCAATAAATGGGGTTATACTAAATTTTAAAACCTTCTGCATAGCAAATTAAACAACGAACAGAGTGAAGAGACAACCTACAGGATGAGAAAAAGATTTTCTGCGAGCTACTTCTTAGTCAGAGTACTAGTACCTAGAACATATGAAGAAGTAAAAAAAGAAAGTTAAACCTTCCAAAAATAAAAGCTAGTCAAAAATGCACAACTGAAATGAACAGACATTTCTTAGAGAATAAATATAAATGACCAATAATTAATTGTATGCTAAAATGTTCAACACTTCTGGTCCTCATGGAAGTGCATATGAAAACAATACTGAGATGTCATCTTATTCCACAAAAAATGGCTACTGTCAAAAATAAAACTAATAAATTTTGCTGAGGTTGGAAGAGAAAACAAACTATTTTACAGTGCTGGTGGGAATGTTGGTACAACTCTATGAAAATCAGGATGGAGCTTTCTCAAAAAACTAAAACAAAAAACTTGACTAGACTCAGCTATTCTTCTTGTAGTTATCTGCATCAAAAGTTAAATTGATCATATTACAGTGATGTAATGGATATCCATGTTTACAGCACCACAATTCATAATAAATGTTGGAAACAGTTTTTATGTTCATCAACAGAAGAATTTATAAAGAAAATGTAGTATTTATACAATGGAATACACTGTGTCATAAGGATAAACAAGTCATTTGTATGAAAATGGATGCACCTTGAAAACAGAATGTTTAATAAATTAAATCAGACACACAAATATCACAGTTTCTCTTACTTGAAAAAAAAACCTAAATAACTTAATGAGAAAAATAAAAGCTAGATAATAGGAAACAGGATGATCTTTTGCAAGTGTGTAGTGAACCAACAGTTGCATCAATGGAGGCAGAAGAGAAAGAGAAAGAATAAGAATTAAGATGTGTCATATGCTTGTACCAACCTTCTACAGCAAATGTAACCATATGTCTTGCACACATGAATAGAAATTTAAGTGCTTGCTAGAAATAAAATAAAATGTATTGTTAATTGAGAGAAAGTGAAGCAAAGTGACTTTTACCATGTCTGCAGCAGACAGCACAATCTCTATTTTTCATTGCCTCTAGGGAGCTGATGTGGAGGGGGTTAGCCATGACAACTAAATAGTTCATTTTTATTTAAATCTTGAACCTTTGCCTGGAAAATCTTCCATACTCGCAGGTCAACTATAATGTTTACTGATTTGTCTCATTTTCTCTCCTGGAACATGTGTAACTCATAAAAAGAAGAATGACTTTTACTGTGATTCAGTTACCCAAAATTATATCTGTAATGCTTGCTAAAGCCTAGGACATAGGATACGGGAGTAAATACTGACAGAACAAAAGGGAGGAGGGAAGGCAGAAAGCAGAGAATGACAACATAAAACTGCCAAAGAAAAACAATGGAAAAATAACTTCAACACTACACAAATTACAAATAAATATAGTGTGATTAAGTATAATTTTGGAAGCCAAAATACACCAAAATGAAGAATGCTGAGAAAAACTCCTTGGCTTTTGATAATTTATCAATTCCAAAATTATACTAGAAAAAAAGCATCAGAGTTCATCATAAAAGGGAGAAACAGGAATGACTTGAAAGGAGAGGAAATGCAAGAAGAGAAGTTAGAGCCCAAACACCACCTGACACAGGAGCTGCCCAGTGCGGCTGAGGGCGACTTGGAAAAGGTCACGTGAGGAATTCTTTCCCATCCCAGCATTCCCTGCACTCTTCCCTCCACTCCCAGCATTCAACCATGACGACTTCTTGTTTTGTTTTTTTTTTGAATGGGAATCAAACTCGGGATCCTGTGCTTGCGAGTCAGGTGCTGGGACCACTTAGCCAATTTCCTGGCAACTCAATGATTATGGAGGCTGCTTTTCCAGCTTAATTCCGTCTTCACATTATACACTCTCTAGCAACTTACTTCTCATCACACAGAAAGAGCCACTTTGACCACATACATAATAGGCAACTTCTATTAGATCGTATTATCTACACAGGGGACATCTGTATCCTCACTGTGATTCTATCAGTTTCACTCATATTACCTTGGAATCTGCCACTTCTTTCAGACCTAACATTTCAATGAGATCATTAACCCATGTATTTCTGTCATTATCCATTATGCTTGTTGGTAGCCGAAGAGCTGCTGAGAACTGTAAATTTTCCTTCACTGTCAGCGTGGGCATCACAACATCATCCTTAAAACAAACATTATTTAAATGAGACATGTGAGGTATTATCTAAGGGCATCACTCTACTAAATGTAACTTTATCCAGGGAAATAACTTAACAAGGCAAAGTTCTAGCTAATGGTGAACTTTCATTCTACAAAGGCTGGAACTTCAGCAAAGTGCTGCAGAGTCTAATAGTATCATTTTGTGCTAATCTAAGGAGAACACAGTTAATTAAATTGCTACCAGGAGCTCATCTCAGACTGCTTCTTACAAGAATTTGCCAAAGTCCCCTCTCCAGTGCAGGGGAAGAAGAAAAGTGAAGGTACCACAACAGTGTGTAATCCCTTGGGAGTGATGTGCCAGCTAGAACTGATGCCAGTGCCCCTCGGGGGTCATATCCCAGGTCCTCTCTGCCTTTCTCCCTACCAGGACCTTCCATCTAGTGGGAGACTGTGAGAAGCTGATAAAAAGAAAGCTAGTAAATTAAGAGCCCATTAAGCGATCATCCCAAGCTCTGGCTGTCAGAGAAACAAAGAGACCTACAAGGTAAAGCCACTGACACTCACCTGTGCCACATAACCTGAAACTTGTTTGAAATTTGCAGGAAGACGTGCTCCGTTCAGCAAAACATCTCCGGATAATCCACGTGGATCTTTCCTTGCAGCTAAAACCTCTAATAACCTGTAACAGGACGTATTTTTCATTTTCATTCAGAAAATGTACCAAAGAATATAATGTTTGGTTGCTTCTTTTTAAATTTGAATCTTCATTGGTACGTTATATATACATATCATGATCACACACAATATTGAGAATTTGTACCAGCATATGACACAATTTAATTATCATTTTTTCCCATTCCCCCATCTACCTTACAACATCCCCATGTTCATAAGCTTGGTTTCCGTTTTTTATTACCATCATATTTTTTCTTCCCCTTGTTACTTAACCCTACACCCCATTTTTCTTTGAATATTTTCTATTTCACAATATCTACCATATATTCTAGAGCTCATTTACATCTTCTGTCTCTCATACCAGAGAAAAGATACGATATTTACAGATCTGTAACCTATTTATTTCATTTATGAGTATGTCCTAAAGATACATCCATTTGAATATAAATGACTCAAACTTATCATTCTTTATGGCAGAGTAAGACTGCATTTCATAGAAAAGCCACATCTTCTTTATACAGTCTCCAAGTGATGGGCATTTGGGTTGTTTCCAAGATTTAGCACCTATGTTCATAGAAGTTCAGTTTGTGATAGAAGAATATGATATTTTAATGAAAATTATAAATATGTATGTGTAACTTAAATTCTCTTCTTTTTCACTATATGCAATAAGAAAGTCTGAAAATTGAAACTGAAATGATACTGGCTTATCTAGTGCTGGCCTCCCCTGTCTGGTCTTGTGATTCCAACTCAAGCACTGTGTTCCTTTACCTAAAACTCATGGCCCTCACTTTGTCTTTCTGCTCCATTTTCCACTTTTAATATCCTGCCCTTTTTTCCTTCCCCAGTAGCTCATATCATGACCAACCACCATATGCCAGTCACATTATTATGCCCTATTAGTAAGTGTGAGCCACCACGGTTTATTTCCCCCTGGAATAAAACTACAGTCTGACCTAACTGTAGTTATCCCCTGCAGCTAAGGAAGTCCTGATTTGCACAACAAATAGCCATTCTACATCTCTTCACATAAAGAAGATTTTTAAAAGCACAATGAAGCTGCATGGTAAAGCATATTTTCTGTTCTACTCACGTAGATTTGCCTGAACCTTTTGGTCCCATAATGGCATTGAGGCCTGGTCCCACGATTCCACTGTAATTAGAAAAACATACAGATTTACTGTTCCACTTTATGAACCATTCTATTAACTTAGGTTTTTCATTGGATATAGTCAGTGACAAAGGACAAAATTTTGGACAAAAAATGAACAGTATCCAAAACCAAAAACATATATTGATTAGTAAAAGTAAAGTATACAAAAGTCAATCTCTATTCAAGACCTATAAGAAGAATTTCTCTCATTTTCCAAACCACTTACCTCTTTTGGAAAGTGATGTATCCAAAATACAACATTCCTCGCTATGATAGCAGATTCTCATGAAGCATCTGGGGTACATTTATGCCACTGACTGAGGTGTCAAGTATGTAAAAAGTGTGAGTAATATTTGATAATCAGTATCTTCCAATGACTTTTCTAAACACCCTGATCTTCATTTGTCCAGACCAATCTCCACAGAAATGAGCATGAACTGATTCCGGGCCTGGCTATGGAAGTACACAACACGTCTACAGCTCCTCTTAGGCCAATGACATATTCAAAGAATGAGGGGATAAGCCAGAAGAATGAGAGAGAAAGGGAGCTCGCTTTGAAAGGGCTCCATTCGATCAAATCAGGAGCAACAGGAATCTCAAGTGCTAAGAGACAAACTATATATAAAAGAAAATTTTTTCATAAAGGGAGAAAATCTTTTGAATGCTCATTGTCAAATTTTGTTGTACATTCTTCTTTAAAAAGAAAAATTTGGCAGGTGTGGTGACTCACAGGTGTAGTCCCAGCACCCAGGAGGCAGAGGCAGGAAGATTGTTGAGTTCCAGGCTGGCCTGGGCTACATAGTGAGCTGAGGGCCAGCCTGAACTACAAAGTGAGACCCTGTCTCAAAAAAAGAAAGACAAAGAAAAGTTTAAAGAAAAATCTAGATTCTCATCACCTTTTTTGGAGCACAGTTACTGTTTCGAATGACACTGCTGCTTCCAAACACAGGTAAAAATAAGGTAACCTTCCCCATGTTTCAGACACTACCACACGCACCTAGAAGACAGGGCAAGACTGGCAACAGCACAGCTGAAAAATGGAGGATTTTTTTTTCTCATGGAAACCTAGCCCTGAAATGGCAGGAAGCAGGGACACCAATCCTTTTGAGCTTTTAATTGTGAAAACTGAAAAAAATTGCAAAACTTGATCTCACTATAGTAACCTATAAAAATATAAGCCGGTGCTCTCCTCTGCTGAAAGGCACATATATCATTTAGGTACAGCCAAGACGTGAAAGTTAGAGC
>PVIC010009311.1:0-45925 GCA_004025085.1 Thryonomys swinderianus
GGACCTTGCGCTTGCGAGGCAGGCGCCGGAACCACTGAGCTAAATCTCCGGCCCTGCCAGTCACGTATTTTTTATTATTAAGTCTGTTAAAAATCTGTTAGAGGGCCGGAGGGTTAGCTCAGTGGTTCCGGCGCCTGCCTCGCAAGCGCAAGGTACTGAGTTCAATCCCCAGCAACCACATACAATGCTGGGCGTGGAGACTCACGCCCACCAACAATCAATACAGTATACCACAGTGCCGGGCATGGTGGCTCACGCCTGTAATCCCAGCACTCGGGAGGTAGAGACAGGAGGATTGCTGAGTTCGAAGCTTGCCTAGGCTACATAGTGAGCTCAGAGTCAGCCTGAACTACAAAGCGAGACCCTGTCATAAAAAAAAATAATAATAATCTGTTAGAACTATTCTTCTGTCCTGTTTCCCTATCTATATATGCATGTACCTTGTTGCTGTATTTTTTTATTAGGCTATTTTCCACACATAAATTTAAGAATGAACTTCTAGTTGAAAAAGTCTTAATATTTTTCCCAATTTCTCATTTATATGTTAACTTTGAAAGTTGGCATCATTATAATATTTATTCAACCAAAATAAACTTTTTCAGGGAAAAAGATTTTGTTCAAGATTTTGTTCTTTCATGAGTGTTTAGAACACCCAGTATTCTCAAAGAATAAACACTCTCTGTGCTTCAAGTACCAGAGAGAAAGTAGCAGAGTTTAAGATCGTTTTACTGATGGTTTATCATCTTTAAATTTGTTTCTATTGGAGCATTTTACAGCTTTGCTCTTACTTGATGGATCTGATACAAGTCCAGTTACTTCTGTTCTTGTTTTTTTTTTTTTTTTTAGTGTGTGTGTGTTTTTTTTTTAGTTTTGGGGGGTGGTTTTGAGGCATGATCTCACTGTGTAGCTCAGGTTGGCCTCCAATTCACACAGCTCTCTTGCCTTCGCCTCCCAAGTGCTGGGACTACAGACATGGGACACTATCCCCAGCTTATTTCCATTTTTTTAATTGGGCTAATAATTTATATACAGTAAAACGCTCAAGTCTTAAGTACCCTCTATTTTAAAATATGCATACATTCAGGTGGCTATCACCTGGCTCAAAGTAGGGAATATGGTCCAATTCTAGAAAGGTCTTTCATGCTCCTTCATAGCCAGTACCCTACTATGTTCCATTCCACTGCCCTCCTCCTGTCCAGGCTAGTCACTGTGCTAACTGCTGTTGTCATAGGTGGCTTTTTACCTGCTCCTAATCTTCAGACAAGAAGATCATGAAAGGCGCACTCTTGTGCCTGGATTCTTTTGTTCAGTATTATATCTGTAAGAATCATTCGTGTCATATGTAGCAACAGTTCATGGTTTTCACTGCAGGGTAATATTCCAACTTATTGTCGTCATACCACAGTTTATCTGTTTTTCTGTTGGCAGGCATGTTTCCAGTTTGAAGCTACTATGACTACTATAAGCATCCTTATGGGCCAGGGATGTAGCTCAGTGACACTGTGTGCCTGCCTGGCAAGTGCAAGGTCCTAAATTCAGTCCCCAGTACTGCAAAAACAAACAAACAAACTGGAAATGTCCTTGTTATGTTTTGGAGGGGTTTTTTTGCTGTTGTTTTGTTTTGTTTTTGAGACAGGGCCTTGCTTTGTAGTTCAGGCTGGCCTTGAGCTCACTCTGTAGTCCAAGTAAGCCTCGAACTCAGCACTCCTCCTGCCTCTGCCTCCCTAGTGCTGGGATTACAGGCCTGAGCCACCATGCCTAGCATTGTGGTATATGATACTGATTACTGGTGGGCGTGAGTCATCATGCCTAGTATTGTTGTATGTGGTTACCAGGGATTAAACTAGGGACTTTGTGCTTGCTAGGCAGGCACTGGAATCATTGAGCTAAATTATCTCTGGCCGCTTGCTATGTATTTTTAATGGATACAAATAATTACTATGAACCTGACCCAATCAGTGCAAATCCAGTAGGGACAAATGTACAGTCCAACAAAATCAGGCTTCTTGACTCTGCAATGAAGGAGGACACACATCATAGAGCATTTCATCATAGGAAAACACAAAATATGGAAAAGATTTTGAGAAACATAGAGTTCGGGTGAAATTTAATGTGTATGAAGGGTTGAACATCAGGTCAGGGCTGTAAGAGTAGACCTAGAAGTGTCATGTTCAGAAATGCCTTTATTTGTAGCTCAACATTTAGGTTAGAAATGGAGTCTGCTTCTGTTTGTCCATGACTTCAGTTTTCCAGGCAGGAATAGGATGATTCATTGTAATGAGTATGATTGCACACAGGAAAGTTTGTGATAGTCTGTGATTTCAGAGAATGAGGTTTCTCAGCAAGAAAGCAATATAATTCAGAGAGGGGGTCATTATATGAAACTTCACATATACGGAATATCCTTGGAAGAAACACTGCTTCTTGTTGACTTTGCATTTGGGCTTCTCAACCTAAAGAGGCTAAAGTAAGATTTGTTTACTTTCTTGGTATGATGCAGGTATACAAGCTTCTAAATGTATTAACCATATTACTTAATTTTTAAAATCTTGTCATTTAAAAAGCCAGCTCATAGTTGAGTCCATTTACCTTTGAAATTAACTTATTACAGTGAATTGGTGCCAAAAATGGGATCCACAGGAAAGCGAGTACAGACCCAACCATGGCGTTAATTTCAAGGTCCTAAATTCCATCCCTGGTAACCATTTACCACAATACCGGGCATGGTGACTCACATTCACCAGCAATCAGTACCACACACCACAGTGTTAGGCGTGGTGGCTCACGCTTGTAATCCCAGCACTCAGGAGGCAGAGGCAGGAGGATTGCTGAGTTCCAGGCTTGCCTGGGCTACGTAGTAAGCTCAGAGTCAGCCTGAACTACCAAAAAAACAAAAGAGAGAGAGTTAGTTTCAGCCAAGTATTTTTATTATACAAAGAACTGTCCAGTTAAAAAGAGCAGTATTGTGCTCGCTTCGGCAACACATATACTAAAAAGAGCAGTATTAAGAAATATGGGCTATAAAAGTATCAAAATTAAGAGATAGCAAGATCTGCCAGTATTCTAATACTTTGATAATCAGAGGGGAAGGAAACGTTGCTGAATAAAGAAGGTACATAGCAGTCCTAGGTGCAGATTTGGGGGTGAGAATCAGTGGCTCCAGTCATCTGGTCCCCCAGCTCCGAGTTCATGTCGTGCTTCATGTAGTCCTTGGCCTGGTCCCACAGACTTGGCTTAAGCTGTCTTCCTTTTGTATCCATTTGCTTCTAAAGGATTCCCTGTTTGCCCAGTGGAAAGTGGCCTGCTGGATAGTCTTCTGTTCGTTTCAGATGGGAGTTTGTCTTTAAGGATCTACATCCTGGTCCCCTAGTGTGTGGTTCCGAAATGAAGCAGGCAGGATTGTGTCACTGAGGTTGGCTGGAGGGCAGTTGTCCAGTCATCTGTCCCTAAATTTTAAGTTGTGTAAAGACTGTGTCAGAGGAAAATTGCATGGCATGGTCTGATGTAAAACTTTGTGTGCTGTAACTACAGCAGTGGAAGAAGAGAGCCGTGTTCCTGCACGTCCCCCGTGCTTGGGCTTTGGTTCATTGAGAGAGCTAATGGGCACCAGGGGTCGTGGTCTCTTATTCAGGCAGCCGGGTGCAGTGGCTCACGCCTGTCATCCCAGCACTGGGGAGGCAGAGGCAGGAGGATTGCTGAGTTTGAGGCCTGCCTAGGCTCCATAGTGAGCTCAGGGCCAGCCTGAACTACAAAGCCAAGACTGTCTCAAGAAAAAAGAAAAAGAAACAGGCTGAAGAAGCCTGAATTTGGGAAATTTAACTGTATCTTTTTCACCTTAACCTGAAAGCTGAGGTGGTAAAGACAATGAGGTTTTGGGTAAAACACACAGCCTCACGAGTCTCCTTAGTGGCGCTTGTCAGGAAGTGGGCAGTTCTGCCTCCTGAGAGACAGATTTCCCAGGTTAGGAAACCTTAACTCAAGCAGTGCTTTTCTTTTGCTTTTATCTTTGCTGTTCTTAAAGTTGAGGTTTTTTAAAAAGTTTTATCCACCCTAAAAATAGAACATAATTACCAAATAAAAATTTTTATTGCCCGAAAAATTGTTTTTGAAAAATACATGAATTTAAACTGCAGATTATAACACAGTTCATGACATCAATTCGGTTTTTTTTGTTTGTTTGTTTGTTTGTTTTGCTTTTTGAGACAGGGTCTCGCTTTGTAGTTCAGGCTGGCCCTGAGCTCACTATGGTGCCCAGGCAAGCCGCCACGAACTCAGCAATCCTCTTGTCTCTGCCTCCCGAGTGCTGGGATTACAGGCATGAGCCACCAGGTCCGGCATTGTGGTATGCAGTGTTGATTATTGGCGGGCATGTCTCCACACCCAGCATTCTATGTGGTTACCGGGGATCGAACTCAGGACCTTGCACTTGCGAGGCAGGCGCCGGAACCACTGAGCTAACCCTCCGGCCCTCAATTCGTTTTTTTAAACAAAACTTCTTTGCTTATTTTCATTTTATGTTAGTTTATTTATTTTATTGGTACATTATATATACACATCACAATTATACTCCACATTGAGAGAATTTGTACCAGTATATGACACAGTTTAATTCGCATTTTCCCCTCCCCTACTCACCCTACCTCTCCCTGCCCCTATATGCACAAGCATTGTTTCCTTTTTTTAACCATCAGTTTTTCCTTTCTTTATTGTTTGTCCCTAAACCCCATCACCCTTTGAATATTTACTATTTCACAATATCAATCATGCATTCTAGAATACATTTATGACTTCAGTGTGTCATATCAGAGAAAATATATGATACTTACACATCTGTGACCTATTTATTTCACTTATGAGTGTGTCCTAAAGGTACATCCATTTGAGTGTAAATCTCTAAGGGGCACAGTACTCACAGTTCTGTGTCCAATGAATGGCCTTTACAGGAAGGTTTCCTCAGTTTTTGGCAGCAGCTGTGCCACTGTTTCCATGGAGATGAGTTACCTTCCCCCAGATGACCCTTGTTTTGTTCAGTTTGCCACCAAGAATCACTGCAGTGTGTTTTGCTTTTTACACATAATTATGCATGTCTTTGGTTCTGAGCAGGATTCAGTTTCAACTTGGGCACAGACTCCTTCAATTAGAACGGGAGCTTTGTACTCCCCATGTCCCCAGAGAGCTGCTTACACCTAGCAAATGTGGCCTCCACTGCGCCACATACTTGGCTTTTAGCAGTCCTGTTCGCAGTGAGCCCCCAAAGCCTACGTGAGGTCGGAAAGAGCTTGCTTTAAACACATACATATATACATACTCATGAACGATACTGCAACGCGAACTTCTTTGATTTTTGGTTTTTAGCAGTTATACTATGGTGTGTCCAGGTGCGATTTTCTTTGTATTGGTTTTATTCTGTGGTTTATCATCCTTAGATAAATGGATTCATCAGATTTGGAAAATACTTGGCTGCTGTTTCTTTGGCCTTCCTGCCCCCAGTCCCCTCTGATTCTGGAACTTAACTTTTAATGCACTTGTGTCACAAGGGCCTTTGTTCTCCATTTCTGATCTTCAAGACAACAGAGAAAGTTTTTGATATTGTTGCTCTCTGTACTTCATTTTAACTTCTGTTGCCCTGACTACATGGTCATCAGTCTTTTTCCTTTATGGCCTTCAAGCTGCTATTAGGCTCGTCTAGTGGGTTTTATTTCAGATATTTTTCAAATCTAGACCTCAGTCTACTTCTCTACTTAGATTCTGCTCTCTTGTGGTGTTTTAATTCCTTGAATGTATTTTTACTTGCTTTTTTTTGTACCAGGGGTCAAACTCTGGACCTTGTGCTTTTGAGGCAGGTGGTGGAACTACTGAGCTAAATCCCCAGCCTTACACATATTTTTAGTATCCACTGTTTTCAACATCTGCATCATCTCTGGGTCTATTTCTATTAATTTTTATTCAAAGTTTTCATTCAAAGTGACTGGTTTTTAAATTATATCTTACTGCAGTATAATGTTCAACCCTAAGCGAATTGCAACGTATGGGTAGGTCTAATTCCATTCACTTCATAATGAGTGAAACTTAATCATCTTCTGGAGATTATAGAGGATATATGATGGAAGGCATCCCCACCTTTGTGCTAGAAAAAAGGCGGCCAAAGGCACTAGAGGGATTTTCCTTCTTTAAAAAATGGGTGTCTAGTCTGAACAAAAATCAGAGATTCCAACAGCCTGTGTAGTAGTGTAGTAAGACATGACTGTAATAATTTTAGATTAGTCATAGGAATTATTTTAGGGTTGCCTTTTCTTACATGTTTAAACAAAACATTTTCAGCAACCAACTGTAGTAAATTAGGATGCAGTGACATTTTAGTGTATCTTCCAAGTTTATTTAGGAATTATTTTTCTAAACTGGTTGGCCTTGACAATTCACCTTTCTCTCCCCAAAAGCTAAGGTTATATGTGTACTACACCACCATATCAGGCTAGGAATATTTTTAAGTCTTTAATTATTCAATACAATATTACATTCATGAACACTGTTATAACATTTAATTTGACAGAAATCATTTGTTCTCTTTATATAAACTATAGGTAATTTTCTTGGTTCTTCTGTGCTGTGGAGCTATAACTTAAAATTGGTCTCAAAACAGAATCTGCAGCATAGAGAAAATCCTTAAATTCCTAGCTACTTCTGATGAATTTTTTAAAATTTTACATAAAAATTACTTCCTAATTTCAATTATGAACTAAGTAGATATGTTAGGAATGATCCAAATTATTAATTTCTTTTGGTAAGCCTAAAGAAAAGTATACTCCTATAGTAAAAAATAAATAAATAAAATTATTTTCCTCCTCTTCCCTCCTTTCCTCCCTCCCATTACCTGTACATGAACTTCTCATTACTTTTCTGAGACAAGCCCTTCAAGACACTGAGTTTGTATATATCTCTTACATATTTTGCAGTTGACAAATTACAGTTTGAGCCTCCTCTAAGAAAAGAAACAGAAGCCCGGGATGAAATGGTAAGAATTGTAACTTTAAAATATTTTCACATTAAATTTGAGAAATAGAGTTGGTTACTGTGTTAGTTACTTTTCTCTCATTGCTGGGACAAAATACCTGAAAGTTCTTTGGGTAAAAGGTTTATGATTTGTTAATAGATCTCTTCATTTTAGCATTTGAAAATGTTTTTCTTCCTGTATATATTTCTATATAATTCTCAGCTCTTTGCTAATAGGAAAAAGTAGTAGCATAGTTTTGTAATGTAAATAAATTATAATTATGTTATTAGTTATACATGTTAATGAAATAGTGATATAAATAACTGAAAGTTAGTTTTGCTTTAGAATACACCAACATGTTGGTTCAGAGAGCTTAGTGCCCTTGAAGCTGTGTTTACTGTGTTTGTGAAATTTCTTAAATTCAAGTCAACTGACAATGAGTCACTGGCTTACGTATATCAAATGACAAAGCAAATCTAGCTAGATATTTAAAAGCCGTTTTGAATGCCACACTGATGTTCTTCTGTTCTGGGTGCCTGTCAATGTTAATATTTATATGTTAATATTAATATGATAATGTTAATATTAAGATAGCAATATTTCTGAAAGTAACATTTGAAACTGTATTTTTAATTTTCACAGGGAATTTCATTGGACCCAAACATTTTACTGCGGTGGAACCCTTTTGTTGATGGTGCAAATACTGGCAAGTAAGTTGTTTTGTTTTTCTAATTAATAACTAGATTATATGAACATTATTTAGTAGGTCGGGAATAGTTTGTTGTAATAATCTCTTTTTCTTAAAAAAGCTATCAGTGGAAAGCTTCTGACTTTCTTACTAAAAGGCATCATACTCTGATCATTAAAGTGTTTATTTTTTGTTTTCATCAGAATGTATTGTGGATAACAGTACTATATTGAACAATGACCCGTGTCATGAAGGAAGAAAGACCATATGAAAATCAGCCCTATCACTCAGGTGGATTTACTCCGATAGACTTGTCTTCTTCCCTCAATAGTTAGGCTAGGGAGCTGTAAATTGTTCAGCACTCTGTACAGAGTTTTTAAGAAATACAGATTCCTGGACTGGGGATTTAACTTAGTGGTTCCAGTGTCTGCCTTGCAAGCACAAGGTCCCTGGTTCAGTCCACGGTAACCACATACAACAGTACCGGTTGTGGTGACTCACGGCCACCAGCAATCAGTACCACATAACCACAATGCCGGGCGTGGTGGCTCAGGCCTGTAATCCCAGCACTCGCAAAGCAGAGCCAGGAGGATTGCTGAGTTCAAGGCTTGCCTGGGCTCCATAATGAGCTCAGGGCCAGCCTGAACTACAAAGCGAGACCCTGTCTCAAAAAAAAAAACTACAGATTCCTGTATCTTCACATTGTGCCTATAGATGTGGAATTGATAAATGGTACCCTCTGGAGCAGTGCACTCAGACTGTATAATTTTAATGGTTGAAAAAAAATTCAAATGAAGAATTAATTTTGTTATGTGAAAAGAATTCATTGTGTCATGTGAAAGTTACATGAAATTCAGATTTCATTGTCATAAAGGCTTTTTGGAACTTTATGTATTGTTTACAGCTGGCTTCATACTACCTAAGCAGAGTTGTACCTACCTACCCTGTGCATTGCAAACTCCATAGTGTTACTGTTTGGCCCTTGACAGAAAAAGGTTGCAAACTACTGCTATAGAGTACAGTCTTTGAGACTGGAATCTAGGAATCCTGGACACTTCCTAACTGATGGGAATAGCTGTAATAAGTACGTGTGACCAGTGGGCTAGATCAGCGCTGCACAAAGTTTTGTCTGCCTGTTGATCAGCCGGCGATCATGTTAAAATGCAGATTCTGGCTTAGTAGATCTAAAGGGTTCAGTCCTGAAAGTTCTCAGGTGATGCTGTTATTACTTGTCTGACATACTCTGAGTAACAAAGGATGTGATCATGTAGCCACTTAAATTTATAAGTTCCAGAATTACAAGTTTTTTAATTCAAAGTACATTTTATTCAAGTTTAATTGCATATTATGTATATTCTGAAGTTATATACAACAGTGATTTTTGTATAACATTTTTTACAGACCTTTGTTGTGTTATTTGTACAATACAGAAAGGCATCAATGAGAATTTAAAGCCAGGTGTGGTGGCTTATGCCTATAATCCTGTCACTCGGGAGGCAGAGACAGGAGGATTGCTGAGTTCAAGGCTTTCCTGGGCTACATAGTGAGCTCAGGGCCAGCCTGAACTACAAAGCAAGACCCCCGTCTCAAAAAGAATTTAGAGACATGTGCCAAAAAAGAAGTTATTAGGGAATAAGTCATAATAAATCAGTGGTCCTTGAATTAAGCAAAACCAAATCTTATTCTCAAATTTCTATCTTAAAAGGCACAAAGGCAGTTAATACTATATTTTGCGCTATTTTTGCAGCTTTAAGTAGTGTTACTGTGCATTTATAATAAAGTTAATTTCATGTATTCAGCATATAAATCTAAGAAATAATATGTGCTGTTTCCTGAAGTTAAAAAATACATAGGAAAATTCATTTTTATAGATTTACAGTTAATAGATAACACACCAATATAATGCATACATTTTTGACCTGAATTATGACTTTTGTTTATTGTTCTTATTTTTTATTTTTGTTTTATTTGGTGTTGGTGATTGTACATGCTAAGTACTCTCTCTCTCTACCACTAAGCATAATTTAGGTCAATTCACCTTAGATGAATTTACTTTTTGCTAGTGTTTTAATTTTTATTACAAGTTAAATCAAGCATAACTATAAAGTTTTTAATTTTATTATTAATACATGTTCATAATACATCATCATTACATTCATTGTGGGGAGTTGGTACATACATATAACAAATTTCAATTATTCATATACATGGCCTTCCCTTCCCCTTTTTTCCTCTTCCCTCCATCTCTTGGTCCCATTCCCTTTTGCAAAAGATGTATCCTCTTATCTATTTTACTTGTTCTTTACTTTATTCATATTTTGGATTTCTCATGTAAGAAAAATCATGTCATATTTAAGTTGTGTGTCTGATTTATTTCACTTAACATTATGGTCTCAAGTGTATCTATTTTTCTTCAAATACTCCAATTTTTCCTAATGGCAGAATAGAAATACAAGGAGTATGACTGAAAAGTGAAAAAAAGACTTGTATCCACTCTAAAATCTCTATTTTATAGGCTCCCAATATAATTAACAATATGAGGTTGTAGATCTTCATAAAGGTTTTTACTCTGTATCATAATATGTGTCTTTTCCTCTGAACAGATTTTAGCGCATACTTAAACAGTATCTTTGTTTTAGGTAGTAGTCATCACCAACTAAACTACATTTTTTTTTGTATTAGATCAACCTCAAAACGTGCAATACCACCTCCCCTACCTCCTAAGGTGAGCTATTTAAGGATTTTGAATAATAAGTCCTTGTCTAAATAATTAAAATTCTAAAAAATAGATCTTATTCAAAATTTTCTTAAATATATTCTAGGTGGATAAAATTTTCTGCAGGAGAGACAGTGAAGATACAAAATATGCAGTATTTCAGTAGACAGAATATTTTAATAGTTACTAGAGAAAGAAAATAGGTTATTGCTCATATTGAGAAAATGCTTGAGTACCTAGAAGTCAATAGTTCATCATATGCCGCCTTCATTTATTACTACAGTTTGACATTTCAGCAGAGTTGTACTTCATTGAATCATTCTCCCTATTTTCCCTTACTAGATATTTTGTGGACTGCTTGCATAATGTATTAGTTGTAAACTTGTTACCAGTTTTGGATTGGAGCTAATTAAAATTTCAAAATGTTTCGTAATTGGGTTGGAAATGCAAGTCAACTCTTGTATCTTTTTTTTACTTTGTGTAATAATTTAACTATACAGCCCCCACCTCCTAAACCCTTTGATATTTAATGATAACTCTTAGCAATTTTCATCTAGAATTTTTAAACTACTTTTTTGTCTTTTTATCCATAGCCAAAGATAAATAGTTATGCTGAAGACAGCTTCCCTGATGAAGAAAAATCATCAACAGTGAAACGTTGCCCTGATTCAGATAACAGAGCTCCCCAAGTTCTGAGAAGACAAAGTAGCCCCAGTTGCAGTCTTATAGCTGAGACTTCCTCTCTGGGTATGGCTAGCTGTTTCACCGGCCGTGGAGCGCATTCAGCTAGATACTGTAAACTGGGTAAATCGCTCAAAAGGGAAAAGACAGCCTTTCTTCTTTAGCCAGTCCTGCTACATTTGAAGCTTTGTGAAAGTTCTTTCATTCCCCATGGAGAAGCTATAAGCAGAAGCTATAAGTACATAGCAACCCTAATTGAACCCTTATTAATTATTATAGAACTTAGAAGATAAACTGTTCTAGCCTTATAAGAAATTAGGGGCTGTTGGAGAAGTTACACATATGTGATTATAGCATTAGATAAGGCAAGCTTGTGTGAGTATCTCCTTAAATAATAACTATATAGTAGAAAAAGTAAAATTTCTGAGCAAAGCAGGGGCAGAGGGAAGAGGAAAGGGTTGCAGGGCAGTAAGAGGTCTTCAGCAGGTTGAGCCCTTGCTGATAGATATCCTTGGAGAGTAAGAAAGGGTGTGTGTAGATGCACGAGGGCAGGAAAATGTGCATCGTACTTGAAGTACAGCAGAGTATTGTGGTATAAGTGCAATATTTAAAGGGAAGATAGGGCCAAAAGTGTAGATTGTGTCCAGTCATGAAAGGCTTTGCACATCGCTGTCAGTAGGGTAGGATCCATTTTTCCTTGCAGTGTTGAAAGCTACCTGTTGTCTGCACAGGTTCCGAGCACTGCTGAAGAGGCAGTGCAGCCTCTATATAACCTCGAGAAAGGCATCAAAGATAAATGAATTCATCTGACAGAAAATACTGTTCCTTAGAGGATCCCCCAAGAGAAGACAAATGGAGGGGTATTTGTTCATTTAACTTTAAACCATGATTCTCTTTAGGAAATGGTGACAGTATCTCAAGACTAATCAGTGAAAATACAGAAGGATCAGCACAAGCACCGCAGTTACCACGAAAAAAGGACAAGCGAGACTACCCTGTAGGTATAACAGGCATTTAGCAGTCAGTTGTAACTAATACTGTATTTAGTACCACAGACGGGGAATAGTGTTATTAAGAATTTGAGTAACCAGAGCTGGGAGGGGTGGTGCATGCCTGTTGTCCCTGCTACTCCAAAGGCGGAGGCAGCAGGATCACGTGAGCCCTGGAGTTTGGGGCTCCCCTGGGCTACACAGCAAGACCCTAGGTCTTAAATTTTTAAAAAATGAATAAATTTCTAAATGGCAGCTTTTTTAGACTTAAGAAGTGTCTTACAGTGTTTAAAAAAATTTTTTTAATAGAAACCAGCCATCAATGGCCTTCCACCTACCCCAAAAGTCCTGGTAAGAAATATTTTCCTGTCATCTATTGACCGTTTTTTATTTCTCTGAAAAGCTAACTCACGTTTGTTACCATGTATATTCAGCCGTTAAATGGAAGAGTATTATAAAATACAAAAGTATTAGAAACATTTGGATATCTGAACCATGTATCCTAATTTGAGTGAATTTGTTAGAATTCAGAGAGCATCTCACTTTAATAAATACTGGCCATTAGGTTCACAGTTAAGCCTAAAAAGGCCAATATAACTTTAATGTGATGATGTTAAGATTGTCTTCTCTTTACCCTTGAAGCCATTTTCACATTGGACTGTCTACAGTGAAATGGAAGATTTATTTAACACTTGCTCTCTGGCCCTACCTTTGAGGTGGCTCAAGCTGCCATATAAATGTTTTACTTTATACACTTGACTTTTTTTGATTCAGTAAAAGTTTGACATATAATAGAAATCATCAGTCTGTTTGTCTTGTTATGTCTGTTCTGCTCTGACCCTGAAGTTAGTGCTATAATGTGACTTAATAAAACCAACTATTGTTTCACATCAAGAGTTCTTAGTCCTAAAGTAATAACTTAAAATAAATACTTAGGATATATCACGTATACATGTAGATCTTTAGTGAATTTTACACTTGGGCTGTAAAAGAGCAGAGTACGAAAAGAAAATATGAGACTTTTGTGGTAGAAGAGTTAACAGTTATGCTTAATATATATTTTGTTTTGAGATGGAACCACAAATGTAAATAAAAGTTTGACATTTCACGATGACTTTTCTAAAAATACTTAAAATTATTTAGTCAAATAAGTCTACATTTCTTTATAATTAAGATGGGAGCATGTTTTTCAAAAGTTTTTGATGGCTGCCCTTTGAAAATTAACTGTGCATCTTCTTGGATACATCCTGATACAAAAGGTAAAATTTCTCAATTTTATATGCATCCCCAGTGAAATATTTGTCATGGGAAAAAGATCTCTAAAATTGTTAAACTGAGGTTGTTTATTTTAAAAATAGAACTTTAGGGACTTAAATAATATAGGTTTTTTAATTTAAATGTAGAGTAGATAAGAATTATTCTGAATAAAGAAGGCTAAAGATCACAACCGATTGCATCCTTGATTTGGAATTTTATTTTACAATGAGAAGACATTACTGAGATAATGTATAATCCTAGTAAGGTCTGGAGGTGAAGTAATATGGTTTCAGTATTAATGGTCTTGGCTATAAAAGATTTAAAAAATAAATACACACTGAAATATTTAGGAATGGAGGGACTTCATGTTCTTGGCTTATCTCACACAGTTCAGAAAACAATGTGCAGGGAAGAGAGAAAAATAAAACAGTAGTGTATGCTTGGCATCTGTGGAATCTGTGTTAAGGGTGTTCAGGGATTCTCTGTATTAGTACATTTTTGCTGTAAATCTGAAATGATGTCAGAAGACTAAGATTTAGACTGTATCTTTAAGTGAAGAAGCATAATAAGTCGAGGAGAAATTCAAAATCAGATAGTGTGGGTTTGTATTCCCACTGTCATTACTGTGCAACTTGGAAAATAATCCTAACACTTCTGGTTTTCATAGTAATCATTTGTGACAAAAATATTCTTAATATTTACCTTGTTGCAAGAATAAACCTGCCTGATGAGCAGTTAGCAAACAGAGCTAGGCTGTAGAGGAGCCCAGGAATGTTTGTTTCTGCTCCAACACAGTAATGAAAACAAACTATAAAATAGTCTGCTTTCAATGCCACTATTAGAAAATACAAAATAAAAATTTTGACTGTAAGGAAATATTTGGAATTTGTTATTTGGTTTATTCAAATTTACGGAAAAGTGCAAGAAGCTCATAGACTCACTATCATCAAGTATTTCTGTTTTGCCCTACTTGTTTTACCATTTCCTATGTTTATATGCATTTTTTCATGAGTAAGGTAGAGCTCTCATGCTTTTCTACTTCATTATCTATTTCCTGGTATCAAGAATCAGCCCTAGGCCCCTCATCCCAGCACTCTGGGAGGCTGAAGCAGCAGGATCACAAGTGAGAGCCCAGCCTGGGCAGCTTAGTAAGTCAGCAAGAACCTGTCCCAAAATTTAAAAACGGGCCCAAGGTGTAGCTCCCAGAGAAGGCCCTGTGCTCAGTCTCCAATACCAAAAAAAAGTGGCACTGGGGCGGAGCACTGTGGTGCATGCTTGTGACCTTGTGATCTCCACTACTCTCCAGGCTCAGACAGGAGGCCGCTTGGAGATATGCCTGCGCAGTTTAGCAAGATCCCGTCTCAAAATAAAAACTAAAAAAGGCTGGGAATGTAGCTCAGTGGTGGAGCAATTGCCTAGTGTGTGAAGCCCTGAGTTCAGTCCCCAGCACTGCAAAAGAAAAAAGAAAAAGAAAAGCATATTTGCTTTTCCAACTTGTACCAGTATATGACATGACTTAATTCTCATTTTTCCCCTTCCCCTACCCACCGTAAAATCCCCTACCCCATATGTACAACTTTGTTTCTTTTTTTAACCATCAAATTTTTTTCTTTCCCTTCATTACTTAACCGTAAACCCCATTTCCTTTTGAATACTTACTATTTCACAGTATCTATCATGTAACTATACAGCAGTTATAAAGATCTGGAAATTTATCAGTAATGTAATTCTGGGTTTTAAAATCCAAAGTCCGTATTTAAATTTTAACAGTAATGTTTTCTCTAGTCTTCACCTCACCCTTCTAGTTCAACACTAATTCATGAGTACATATTGAATTGAATCAGTTTGAACTTTTGAATTATTTTTTTCAGTGAGATATCATCGATCATTATTTTCAGAATTTATACTCAGAATTATTATATTATATATTATACTCAGAATTTTCAGATAAGACAGAAATTTATAGGAGCAGTGGAAGCTCCTATGTCCTTTTGTTTAAAATAGCTGAATTCCTTTTTGAGCGTTTCCTTCCTTTTTGGCACAGCAGGTTTTCTAGGTTCATCTCGTGTTTTTCCTGCCCAGATCTGAAGTCAGTCTTGTCTCCAGTGGGCCTTGGTTCTGCTTAGTGGAAATAATATTTAGAAACCATGGTCTGAGCACCAAGTGTACTCATTATGTTGTGTCAGGGTTTATAATTTATACTGAATGTACTTTGTTGTTCAAGAATATTTGAGATGTCTTGCAAAGTTCATTACTGCAAAAAAAACCATTAAAACAAAAAGATTATGTCAAAATAGAGAAATATATAGTATTTCAATAAATTCAATGAATTATTCTAATCAGAATGTATTTACTTTCTAAAGAAATTTTTTTAATTTGAATCTTTATTGGTACATTATATATACACATCACACTTACACTCAACATTGAGAACTTGTACCAGTATATGACATGACTTAATTCTCACTTTTCCTTCCCCTACCCGTGAAATCCCCTACCCCATATGTACAAGCTTTGTTTCGTTTTTTAACCATCAAGTTTTTTTCTTTCCCTTCGTTACTTAACCCTAAACCCCATTTCCCTTTGAATATTTACTATTTCACAGTATCTATCATGCATTCTAGAACTCATTTACAGCTTCAGTTTCTCATCTACCTTTTTAAAAACAAGGTGTTGGGGGAAAGATGTAAGGTGGCAAGACTTTTAGAAAATAATTTTACTTTATGTGGGTGGCTCTCTAACTCAGTATCATTACATCATAAAACTATTATTTTACTAAATGATTTTGGAAAATGGTAGTAAATTCTGGCAATTTATGGATTATTTTAGATCAGTACATTATTTTTGGAACTGAAGATGGTATTTACACATTGAATCTCAATGAACTACATGAGGCAACTATGGAACAGGTAATGAGACAATTTTAACTCAAAATAGTAATTGAGGTAAATTAAGTAAGAGAAGTATCTTAAGTTTAAATCAGTTTATATGGACCTCAGTTTTTATTTTTATTATAAATATTTAAAGGGGTAACATTGTACTCTTTATATATGTTTATGTTGAAAATTTCTTCCCTAAGATTTTGGTAATTTACTGAAAGATAGAAAATAGTTGCTTTTGTAATACTAGTCTATTTGTTTTGTTTTGCGTGGTTTGGGGTAACCAGGGCCTTGTACATGCTAGGCAAACATTCTATCATGTAAGCTACATCCCTGAAAATACTGTTTTAGAGTGCTGCATTTGTATGTAAAAGTGTAAGAGAGTGAAAATTATACAGTTTAATTTTCTTCTTTTTTTCTCCTTAGTTATTTCCACGGAAGTGTACTTGGCTATATGTTATCAATAACACTTTAATGTCATTATCAGGTATGCATTTCATGATGAAAAACCACAGGCAACCAGAGAGACGTCATTTTATTATACACTTTTAAAGTGTGTATTTGTCACTCTAGATAGCCATAGTTTAGTACCTGTGAGACTTACAGACTTTTCTCCCAAGTGCTCCAGCAGCTGTCCAGCTGCGAGTAGCACAGGACCCTTCCTGAGCTCCTGCTTCCCCCACCGCCACTGTCCCTGTCCTCCACTGGGCACTCAGACACGAAGGGGAGAAGCAGCAGATGGAGCTGCTGTTTCTCTGGGAACGTCAACAGTCAGTTCCCCTCTTCCTCGCCTCTGTTTTCATCCTTGTCAAATGAGGACGGTGGGTGTAAGTCTCATGAGGTTACTGTAAGGGTTAAATGAAGTCCACCCAAAGTGGTTAATAAACTGTGAAGCCCTAGACAGCATGGCATCATATCATTCTAGACCACGTGAGCTGCCTTGGACGGATGCCTTCATGTCTCCCAAACAAAATGATTCCACCGCAGCCTGTGCCACTTTGGGGGATTGTGTTTTTTGTCTTTTAGTTATAGTTAGTAATGAATAGGTAGGTACTGATTTTAGATTTTTTCCATGTCTATCAAACAATACTTTCTTACATTTTAGATTTAAATGACTGTTCAGAGGCTTACTGATTCTGATAGTGCAAGCAGTTGTTTTTCCCTACAGAAGAGATTCTTCAGCAAACTGTGTATTTGGCTGATTCATTTGAAGAGCATATTATTGTACACTCTTCAGCGGTGCATGCACTAAAATTGAAGAGCATATGATTTGTGCATAAATGGTTCTAAAAAACTGTCATCAAGAGTACTAAATCTCTTTGATTTTATTATGCCTTCCCCACATCATTTTAAATTTCATTTAGTAATATTTATTTCTTTTTGGGGAGTACCAGGAATTGAACTCAGGACCTTATGCTTATGTTTTTGAGGCAGGTGCTGTGCCACTGTGCTAAATCCCTGGCCATATTCATTTCTTTTGAGAAGAAACTTAACACTAATTCTGTTTAATTATTCTGAATTTTACACATATAAAATTACTTTTCCCTACTTCTCTTACTGATGTCTTTTATTCCTAGTCATAGTTGTTTACAAAATTAATTTTGTTCTAAAATTGTCATGTGATTTATTGTAACTCAGCCTGTGACCTAAGATTTTGTACATGAGTTTTAATAATTACTTTTTCTGTGGTCTCACCCAGAAGGTTTACAAACATTCTTTCCAGATCACTGTCATAATATACCTAATTATGAATACTATTTTAAAGTTGTTTTACTTTCAATATAATATTAACTGAATTCTTTGTTTTGTTTTATGTTTTATGTTTTGCTTGACCTTTGAACATGACTGAACATCTTATTGTAGAAGGTAATTCTGTTTTCTTTTATTTGAAAATTATATGTCTCTTTTTAAATGATAGATGACAAATAATGTATTTCTCTTTTCTAGGAAAAACCTTTCAACTCTACTCTCATAATCTTATTGCTTTGTTTGAACAAGCCAAAAAACCAGGATTAGCTGCCCATATTCAAACTCATAGATTTCCAGACCGCATACTGCCAAGGTACAAAATACCAGCTATTGTATTCAGAGTTAGGGGAATTAGTATCTGTTTTGGCATCAGTATCTGTTCCTTACCCGGAGTTAACTTCCTTTGCCTTAGTTTTCAAAGGTGCATGCCATCTGGGATGCACAAGCTCAGTGTTTCCTAAACTGGACTGTCCATGAGAATCACCTATAGACCTTTTATACTACAGATTCTCAGGTCCTGCCTCAGTCCTGTATAACCAGACAGTCTCTACTCAGAGCCCAAGACAACTTTTTTAAAAGCACTTTCCTGTCTGATGCAATATATTCATAAATCACCGGCAACCACAGCAATAAAGTGCATTTGTATTATCTTATGTTTTCAGAAAGTTTGCATTAACAACAAAGATTCCTGATACCAAAGGGTGCCACAAATGTTGCATAGGTAAGTCAATGCTGTTTCTCAAACTGAATGGTTAGAACTTTTTTTTAACAACTTTGAAATTATCTGAAGCATCTTGGTAAAATAGGAAAGAAGGGTCTTTTTTTTTTTTTAAGAGTTATGCTGGTAAAGCACAAGAATGTGCAGAGAAATGTGACATAGAAATACATAGAGGCAGTAGTCTTTGTGCTTTGTCAGAGCCCAGCACTGCTATTTCCTTGCTTGCTTGGTTTGGAATAGAGTCTCACTGTGTAATTCAGGCTGGTCTTAAGCTCACTGTGGTAGCCTATGCTGGCCTCAACTCCCAGCAGTCCCCCTGCCTTTCCCTTCTGAGAGCTGGGATTTCAGGCATGCAGCACCATCCCTGGTTCCTACTGTTTGTAATTCTAGTCCCTGGAATTTACCAGTTACTGCTAGTTTGTTGTTTGTTTTTTTGCAGTACTTGGCACTGAACCCAGAACCTTGTGTACACTAGGCAAGTGCCCTATCACTGAACTGCTGTCTCAGCGCACTGCTGATTTCTTTTTTCATCTAGTACTGAGGATTAAAGCTAAGGCTATGTGCACCCTAGGCAGGCACCCAATGCCTAAACTACATCCCAGCCTTTTTTTTTTTTTTGACAGGGTCTCGCTTTGTAGTCCAGGCTAGCCCTGAGCTCACTATGTAGTCCAGGCAAGCCTTGAACTTAGCAGTCCTCCTGCCTCTGTCTCCCAAGTTCTGAGATTATAGGTGTGAGCCACCATGCCCAGCTCCAGGCCTTTTTATTTTGAGACACAGTCTCCCTAAATGCCCAGGATAGTCTTCAACTTGGAATTCTCCTGGCTCATGCTCTAGAGTAGCTTGGGATTTTAGCTAAGTATGTGCTGCCATACCCGTTTGCTGGTTCGTTGTGAAAATTATTACAAGTTTTAGCCAGATTCACAAATTCTCTAGAAGGACCCACAGAATCCGCTAAAAGCAGTTATAGTTACAATTATAGTTTCTCACAGGCTAAGGATGCAGACCAAATTCAGCTGGGGTGGGGGTGGGGGTTGTACCTCAGGTAGAGCCTGAGCATGCACAGGGCCTGGGTTCGGTCTCTAGCACTGCCAGAATGGCCAAAAAAGGCAGCCAAGGGGAGAGGGACAGAGGGCAGAGCACAGGAAAAGGGCCAAGCAGAGAGCATCTGTTATCCTTTCCCTGTGTGGTAGAGGGGAGCTACTCTGAGCTTCATCGTCCACAGTTTTCATGGGGGCTCCAGTTCTACTGGGGCTCAAGTTGTGACTGATCAGAGATCAGCTGGTGCCACACCACCCAAAGCTTCCACTCTGAGTCATATTGTTGGTCCTTCTGGCTTAACCAGCTGTCAAACTAGGACCATTCAGTGTTGCCAGCCTCACCCTAAATCATGTGTTAGGTTATCCATTGACCTCAGGTTCTCAGACAGAGATCTTATCAAGCATGACATTTCAAAGGCCTAGCAATCATTTCTCAAGAGTGGAGGATAGAGAACAGAACTTTTTCAGGGAAAAGATAGGTGCTTTGCTACATTATCGTGTCACTTAACCCTTAACAGCTCTGACACTGGTTATGCATATGCAATAGAACCTAGAACTAGGTTTCTGTCTGCTGTCTTGAGCTCTTAGGCTCTTGACTTCTGTTTATTCTTATATCAGTTACCTTCGGCACACAGTCCAAAAGCATAATGCATATTTTCCAAAACAAAAATGTTTAGCCAGGAGATGAGCTTTATTCACAGTCATATCTTTCAATACTTATCTTTAGGCAATTTCATCATTGCACTTCTATAGACTAAGGCGGCTATGGTCTCATGAGACAATGTAGTTTTATGGGACCACCACAGCAAGTACAGTCTATTGTTGATGGAAATACTCTGTATTGTATAAGCATAAATGTATAAGCACGTTACGTGAACATCTTTGTAGAGAAAATCACATCTGTACCAGTTACAGATTCCCAGAATCTATGGTTCAAAAAAGGCCTAGAAGCTTATAGTCTAAAGTATAAACTCATAAGTACTACTGTAGAACTTAATGCAAATAGCTGCTCTCATAATAAGTATATATTATTATTGATGGAACTCAAATTGGGGAGAAAGACCAACATGAATTTTGGTGCCAAAAGTGTTAATGAATTTCACTTATCCCTAGATTTTCTTGTCAGAATTTATTTTTTGGTCAGTTTACTTAAGAACAGCTTTATAGGTTTTATATTATTAGATGTTTTAGTGTTCAAAGTATTGTTCTTATTAAAAGTGTTTATGTTTGCCGGGTGTGGTGGCTCACGCTTGTAATCCCAACACTGGGGAGGCAGAGACAGGATTGCTGAGTTCAAAGCTTGCCTGGGCTACATAGTGAGCTCAGTGCCAGCCTGAACTACAAAGTGAGACCCTGTCTCAAAAAAAAAAAAGTGTTTATGTTTAAGGACCTAGTATATTTTTAAAAGTAGCACATTAGAGGCATTTACACATATTTAATTTAAAATTAACCCCTCAAAATAAAAGACCCAGTCAGAAAATGGGCAACTGAAATAGATACTTCTCAGAAGTACACATGGTCACAGTGAATTCATGAAAACTATTCAACATCTCTGGCTATTAGAGAAATGCAAATTAAAACAACATTGAGAATCCATCTTACTCAAGGAAGAATGACGACCAAAAGGAAATCAAATAATGCCAGTAGGACTGCAGGTAAAAAAGGAACCTTACACTGTTGATGTGAGTGCAAACTAGTCCACCATTATAGAAATCAGAATGGACATTCCTCAGAAAACTAAAACTAGAAATTCTGTTTGACGCAGATAATCCCCTTCTCTGAGTATCATCCCCAGCGGTGAAGACATCATATTGTAGTGATTGATACATGCAGGCCCATATTTTAGCGCCAGAGTTCAATACATCCATTGACAGATGAATAGATAAAGAAAATGTATGCACGGCAGATTACTAGTCTTCCATAAAGAAGGATAAACTTGAGAGATTTGTAGGAAAAAGGATCCACCTTGAGACTACAATGCCAAATGAACTAAATCAGACACACTGGCTTAAACAGCACATAGTTCTTTTATACGAAAAACTCAAAATATATGAAGAGCAAAATTAAAGATAACAGGGAAATAGATCCTTTACAGATGGGAAGGGGACAAAGAAATTGGGAGGAGGGGGACCAGAAGAGAATAAAAAATTTAAATACCAGCTCCCCACAAGAAATGGGATCATTATATACTTCAAACATTTACTATCAAAAAGTAAAATTGAAAACTGAAATTGAGATAAAGTGACAAAGGGTAAAAAAGTTAAAAGGAATTATGTTTATTTGCCCACTTGTCATCCTGCTTACCAGAGACAGTAGTTGCTTTTTGTCAGCTAAGTGATTGTTCCATATATTCTTCCATCCAACTTTAGTATATGTGCTGCCGAAGCGAGCACCATCCATATTTCAGTATTGCTTTCAGATCACATTCCACGTTTTTTCTCACATAATAATACTACCTTTTTAGCTTTTAGTTGAGTAAAACTTAGCTGTTGCATTTGGCTAACCTAATTATGCTTTCACATAAAGGTATTCTGTGTTCTAAATGTGTCTGTTTTGTTACTATTGTTCTTTCCAGTCAGAAACCCTTACACAGGACATAAATACCTGTGTGGAGCTTTACAGTCTGGAATTGTTTTACTTCAGTGGTATGAGCCAATGCAGAAATTCATGTTGATAAAAGTATGTATTACCTTGTTTACATTTTTCTTTAGAAAATGCTAGTTTACAACTGAAGTAAGAGGATAATATCTTGGGCTGGAGATTTAGCTCAGTGGTTCTGGCACCTGCCTCATAAGCACAAGGTCCTGAGTTCAATCCCCGGTAACCACATACAATGTTGGGCATGGTGAATCGCGCCTACCAGCAATCAATACCACATACCACAGTGCCAGGCGTGGTGGCTCACGCCTGTAATCCCAGCATGCGGGAGGCAGAGACAGGAGGATTGCTGAGTTTGAGGCTTGCATGGGCTACATAGTGAGCTCAGGGCCAGCCTGAACTTACAAAGCGAGAGAGAGTCTGTCTCAAAAAAAAAAAAAAAGTGGATAATGTCTTATTACTATTTCGTGTCAGCACACTTACAGTTGTAATTATTTGTTTAGCTTAGTGATTTTTGTGCTCCTATTATGATTCCTCTTTAACTTAATTCAATAAATTTCTAGAACCATAGGATAAATAAATAACCACTGTAAATAGTAATAAAACCAGTTCTCTTAGGGAAAATAGTTGTACTACCACCTTAGTACTAGGCCTTGATAGAATTACATAAATCATGGGAATGGAAGCCTTGCTGTTAACTTTATTCAACAACAGTATGATTGAGGAGATTGTTTCTGAATTAAAGCTCTGTTTATTTTTTGCAGCACTTTGATTTTCCTTTACCAACACCTTTGAATGTGTTTGAAATGCTGGTGATACCAGAACAAGAATATCCTATGGTCTGTGTAGCTATTAGTAAAGGCACTGAATCAAATCAAGTAGTTCAGTTTGAGACAATCAATTTGAATTCTGCATCTTCGTGGTTTACAGAAATTGGTGCAGGTAAGCTTTTTAACTTTTGTTAGAATATTGATACTTTTGCATGAATTCTTACCACCTATATTTGCCAAACAAACAATTGCATTTGTAAGACATTTCCAGAATTTTATTATCTTCTGAAAGTTACCTTTTTTCCCCTGTCCTGTTCTAAGCTATCTTTTCCACATCTGTCACTTCTTTGAATCACAGAATGTGATTTTTCATACAGGAATAGGGGTTTTAGAGGTTTGAGCTTCAAACTTTTCCATTTGAGTGTCTGTATTACTTTCTAAAATGATTAATAATCTGGGGGATTATCAAGCATGTCTGTGAAGGCTCTGAAAAAACTGGAAAGTTTATTCTCAAATATTAAAATTTGAATAGATAAATCAAAAATATATTTTTAATGGAAAAAAATCTTCAGTGTCACTAGTCATGAGAGACATGCAAATCAAAACAATAATGAAATATCTCACTGCAGTTAGAATGATTGTTATCAAAAGATAAAAAGATAAAAAGTGGCAGCCAGGATGCAGAGAAAGAGGAACTCTGGTACACAGCTGGTTAGTAATTAAATTAGTGGGCCTGAGATTTAGCTCAGTGGTTCTGGTGCCTGCCTACCAAGCACAAGGTCCCTGGTTCGATCTGGTAACCATATACAATGATATAATACTGGGTGGGCGTGGTGACTGACACCCACCATCAATCAGTACCACACCCCGCAATGCCAGGCGTGGTGGCTCACACCTGTAATCCCAGCACTCGGGAGGCAGAGGCAGGAGGATTGCTGAGTTCGAGCCTTGCCTGGGCTACATAGTGAGCTCAGAGCCAGCCTCAACTACAAAGCAAGGCCCTGCCTCAAAAAAAAAAAAAAAAAAAAGACGAAGTTAGTACAGTAGTATGGAAAACAGCATGGTGAATATTTTAAAAACTAGAAATAGAAGTGTCATGATCCAGCAGTCTCCCTGCTGGGTTTATATCCACATGAAAAGAATCGGTATGTTGAAGTGATAACCTGCATACACATGTTTGCTGTTGTGTGGTCCTCAGTGTCAGAGTTATAAAACCACCCTGAACACCTGTCAGCAGATGAGTGGGTGGAGTATGTGTGCAACGGACTGTCACTCAGTCACAGAAAGAATGAGATTCATGTGCACCAATAGGCATGAGACTAGAGGTCCTTATCTTAAGTGAAATAAGGTGAGCACACAAAAACATGCCATGGGTTCTTACTTACTCAGAAAAGCGAAAACATTGATCAGACAAAAGGAGAGAGGCTGCCAGGGGGATGGAGGAAGAGGGGTGTCGAGGTGATTACCAGGGACAGGAGTACAGTAGATAGGAGGAATCATTCAGATCGTTCTAAAGCACAGGACGGAAACTCGTTGACAATTACATGTATATTTCAGAAGATCTAGTACAAAAGATTTTAAAAGGTTTATTTCCTAAATTTCATTTCACAAAATATGTGAAAAGTTCATTTTTCTCAGTTGTGCTGTTGTGTTTTGTCATTTATAATCCTAGATTTACTAGGCATTTTTACAGAAGTCAAGCAGCTTTAATTGTGGCCATTTTACTACTGATGACTGTTACATTCTTTACTACCTTGCGAAGGAGTGTCTTACAAGTATTAGAAGTTTGATGCTTCTTAAATGTCTTTTGGCTTTTGATCACTTGAAAGCTAAATTATAGGAACTCATTATATACTTCAACAGTTAAAGCTAATATAGAACCCACAGTAATTAGGACAGGGACCGGTGATATAGCTAAGTGATAAAGTGTGTCCTTAGCATGCATAAGGTCCTGGGTTTGATACCCAGCACCACGATTTTGTTTTTAAAGGAATCGGTATGAACCAGTGATTTCACAGCTGAGTCTTCGGGTGCAGCTGCTGGATGTCATTGCCTGTTCTTATGGTATAGATACCACCACCATGGCCAATTTCAAATCTCCAACCTGATGCCATGCAACTCACAAAATTCCTGAACTTTTAACAACCCAGTACTTTACAAGTCAGCTCAAGCATGCACTGGCCTCTGAACTCTTTCTTCCTGGGAAACAAATAATAATTTAGGGTCAAATGAGAATGTATTTGATACCTTCCCACTTGTACCTATACCCCACCTTTTTCTTTAATTTGCCGTGGCTGGGCATGGTGGTTCATGCCTGTCATCCCAGCACACGGGAGGCAGAGGCAGGAGGATTGCTGAGTTCGAGGCTTACCCAGGCTACATAGTGAGCTCAGAGCCATTCTGAAAGAGAAAGAAAGAATGGAGGGAGGGAGGAAAGGAGGGAGGGAAGGAGAGAAGATAAAAAAGAAGAGATAATTTGCCATGGAGTGGCCTGAGTTGAGCTGAATGCATGTCTTCATTCTATCACTAGTAGAAAAGTCTAAAGTGACATTGCTTTGTCATCTTTAGAAATAAATAATCTAAATAGAAATACCTCCCTGTCACAAACGTAGTACTTAAAAAAGACAGCCAGGCGCAAGGTACGGGCCTGTAATCTCTGCTCCTCAGGCAGCTGCACCCTACAGCTGGCTTGGGGGACTCAGTGCACGCCCATGTCACTGGAAGATAAAGGGGCTGGGAATAGTCTACACTGGTCCACCCCATGTTCAGTTATTACCTCAAAATAACAATATCAGTAACAGTCACAATAATAAAAAATAGTGAATAAAAAATAAACACTAAGATCATTTTTAGCCAGCAGCCTAAGTTTTTTTTCCTGGTTGTATAGAGTTGAGCAGATGATTTCATACAGCTGCATAGTGTCCACATGCAGCCACTTTCTTCCATATGTTAGTTTACGTTTGCTCACAGCTAAAGATTTATTGAGTCCTCATTAGAATTTTTGGACTTAAATTCGGGGTCTTTATATTGTTTTTGTTTTGTAATGTATGAAGTATCCTATTTTACGCGCTTTTAACATTGTTCAGGCTAAAATTGACTCACCAAAAATTGCTTCCTGAGAAGGGGCAGGATGCTGCCAGAGAGTACCATTCAAAACACCCTCATGCAGAGGTGAGGCCTTTCTGTTCGAGCACTTTGTGCTTATTAGATTCCTCCATTTTCACAAGTGATTGTTAAGCCAACTCCTTGTGCCCTCATTGTTGAACCCAGCAGCTGTCCTTCAGTGTTTTAACAGCTGGCAGTGTTTTAACATTAAAACGAACTGTTAAAGACTCCTATTCCAAGACCCTTTTAATCTGAAGCTTGTTTTATTATTGCAGTATCTTCAAGGATGGTTCTTACATGTTAGTTGAATGAATACAGATGAGCTGAGAAAATTATTTTTGGTGTGTTGCCAGAGACTGTTTGCTGATTACGTAGATCTGAATTGTTCACTAGGTGTCACCTTTTTTAAATTCCATGACTAGTCCAAAATAGTATATAAAATGTCATGTCTATGACTGCAGCAGTTTTCACAGGAGATGTGTCAACTCTAGAGAGGTATAAAGAATGACTGGCTCTTATTTAAAATCATGTCCTAGATTGAGCTAAAGACCACAAAAGCAACCTTAGTGCTTAAGATAAATTGTTTGACAAAACTTGTTTACAGAAATAACATCCCATCTTTAGCAGATGTTAAGACACAGGCCTTGACTATTAGCGAAATCAAAAGAGTTGCATTCTGCGAAGATACTGTTGGAAGGGCTATGCACCATGCTCCTCTTTCTGAGGGAGCTTCTCCCACATACTTGCAAACACACACTGACACCAAGGAAGTCTCCTCTGACCGTAGTTGCATTCATCCTTGTGCTCTTCTGAATCTCTGGCTTAGTTTTATTTTAAAGATGCTGTGATCACCTAACTGATCATGTTTCCATCTCCAACCGGCTGTGTAAAGTGCAGACCAAACAGTAGCCATTGTAAGGCATGCATTTACTTGATTCCCCATGTTTGAGTCATTTTATTTTTGTAATTCATCTTTCTAAAACTACTGAGGTATTAATGAAAATAATTGAGGTCTCTCAACTCATTTGTACATGTTAGGACCCAAATTTGTTTTGCTTAACTGATTTTTATACATTTTTTGAAAGATAATATATAGCTGGGGCATAGTATTTCACACCCATTATCCCAGCCCTGGGGAGGCAGAGGCAGAAGGACTGCCACAAGTTCAAAGTTAGCCTGGGCAACATAGTGAGCTCAGAGCTGGCTTAACTAAAAAGCAAGACCCTGACTCAAAAACCAAAGATAGGGCCAGAGATTTAGCTCAGTGGTTCTGGTGCCTACCTAGCAAGCCCAAAGTCCCTGGTTCAATCCTTGGTGACCACATAACAATACCTGGTGTAGTGACTCTTGCCCACCAACAATCAGTACTTACTGCATACCACAATGCCAGGCGTGGTGGCTTACACCTGTAATCCCAGCACTTTGGAGGCAGAGGCAGGAGGATTGCTGAGTTTGAGGCTTGCCTGGGCGATGTAGTGAGCTCAGGGCCAGCCTAAATTACAAAGCAAGACCCTGTCTCAAAAAAAAAAAAAACAAAAAAAAAAACCGCAAAGATAACATATAACAAAATATGATTTCTATGTTGTTTCCAAGACCAAATCACAGCAAAATTCAGACTGTATTTATTTTCTACTTTGGTTTGTTAAAAACATATTATAACTAACTCTTTTCCCCCCTTAAGGCAGCCAACAATTAGATTCCATTCATGTAACACAGTTGGAGCGAGATACCGTTTTAGTGTGTTTAGACAGTAAGTACGATGTTAATTTTGAATGTACTACTTGATAAAATGGTTCATTTAATGTAAATAATTCTGTGAAACTAGGTTTTTATTTCTCTGCTTATTTCTCCATCTTACTTTATTTTTCTACCTGGTTTTATTGAGAAAAAATGAAATTGGCAGAGCCAGAGATTTAGCTCAGTGGTTCTGGTGCCTGCCTCGCAAGCGCAAGGTCCTGAGTTCAATCCTGGTAACCACATACAATGCTGGGCGTGGTGACTTACGCCCACCAGCAATCAATACCACATACCACAGTACTGGGCGTGGTGTCTCACGCCTGTCATCCCAGCACTCGGGAGGCAGAGACAGGAGGATTGCTGAGTTCGAGGCTTGCCTGGGCTGCATAGTGAGCTCAGAGCCAGCCTGAACTACAAAGCGAGACCGTCTCAAAAAAAAAAAAAAATGAAATTGGCTACTGATAATTGATATTTATCAGTGCTTTCCCTGTCCCTTTTTCTTTATAGCTGGCCTACTTGAAGACATCATAATAGGATTGTTTGCCATATTTTGGGGTAAATTGTGTGCAAACTACACTCTCCCATACTTAAATGTAACTAATGAAAAGTACAAGGTCACAGTCACGAGAAAGTCAGTGAACATGAACTTTGGAATCATATCAAAGTGCATTTCCAGTGTACTTCTAGATACTGACTGATTCTTTTGGTATAGGGAATGTTGTTGAAGGAAGTATATAGTGAATAGTTTGAAACAGGAAGAAACTTTAGGAGCAGATATTATTTTGATTTTTGCAAATGAAACACTCTAGTTCATAAAACCCATCTTATTTTAGTCAGTAAATCCTGCAAGATGAAATCTCTCCTCCCCGCCCCGACAGGGTTATATTTGAAATTTGGTAAATTTGACAAATGGTCCAAAATCTGGATTTTTAATGTCTGGACCTACCTATGAGTATTCAAAGTTTCTTTGCAAATTGTTCGGGTACTGATTTTGTCTATTTTTTCTGTCCTGTCCTAATCTCTCTATTCTCCAAAGATACTTTACTTTATAGAATCATAAAGATTATTTAATTTTATAGTTGAGTGAACTAAAATCCATGTGTTGTTTTTCACTTAGCATCCTCCCTTTGTTAGGGACTTGATCTCTGCACACTGTGCTAATGAGATTGGAGTGTTACTCAGTGACCTTTTATAGTAGCTGATTTTTTTTAATCCAAACAAATAGAAAATTTCGTGTTAACCGAATTATCAGGTTTAATAATGCTGAACTTTTAACATTAAATCCCCAAATATCTGGCGACTCATCACAGGAAGATAAATTTTGCTTAGTTTTCAGTCTGGTAGTATTATATACTTTTATCACAGTTGTAAAAAAATTCTTTGATCAGCTGGGCATAGTGACAGATGCCTTTAATCCTAGCACTCTGGGAGGCTGAAGAAGATCAGAAGTTTGAGCCTTGCCTGGGCCATTTAGCAATTTAGTGAGATGGCATCACAAAATAACATTTTTTAAAGGGATAGAGATGTAGCTCAATGCAAAGGCCCTGAGTTCAAGCCCTAGTATGGGGGGGGCATTTAAAAGGCTCTGATTAATCGAGCTAACTAGAATGTGATATTCTTGAAATTGCTGGTTTTTAAAGGTGTAGAGAAAGACTTCAAAAATCTGTGGTCAGCTATACAGTTTATAAGTTGATTTCAGTGGACTGTAGTGGCCTGTAATCTCAAATCAGGTAGTAGACATATAAACATGACCCTTCCAACTCTGAGAGAAAGATGATAAAACTAAAAACAAATGGGCAAAAGGAAAGTCAAACTATTTTATATGCTCCCCACCCCGGGGCTTACTATGCTTAAGCATACTTTTTCTTGCTCCTGTATGCCTTTGCAGAATAGAATTCATATAATAAATCTATCATTACTGCAGATATAATATATGTTGTATAATTTATAAGGAAAAAACACTGACTGCTAAGTGGGCACCACAATAGCCACCATTGAAGAAGAAATGTTTAAATTGTTTTAAAAGATGAGAATGTCAGTGTTTATTTTGAACCGTGTAAAAAAGAAAGACAGCGTAATTGCCATTTACCAATGCCATTTACCAATTCTCTAAGAAACATTCTTAGAGAATGTCTTTTAAACATATTAGTGATGATTTTTCATTGGGTACTCTTAAGTACATCATTGAACTCACTAATATCATTTTACATCCATATAAAATCCATGTATCTTGTTATATTTGTTTTAGGCAGTTGATATTTCCAGTCTTGACTTTTGTTCTTAACTTTTTTTAAGAATTTGTAAAAATTGTAAATCTACAAGGAAAACTAAAATCAAGTAAGAAACTGTCCTCCGAGCTAAGTTTTGATTTTCGCATTGAATCTGTGGGTAAGTCCCCTGTTTTTATTACTGAGTTTGGAGTAGTTGGGGCTTTTTAGTTCATTTGTTAATGGTGGCAGTTGTCTAGATCAGCGCTGTCTCCTAGAAGTTTCTGTGATGATAGAAATGTTTTGTCTCCCCTTAAATAGAGTAGTCTTTAAACATATGCAGCTAGTGAACGCTTGAAACATGATCAGTGGTATGAGTTACCTTGTAATTTTGTAATTAGCTTTTAATATAAATAGCTACGTGTGGCTAATTGCTATTATAGTGGGTAGAGCAGGTCTCGAACATATTATCTCCTGAATGTTTAAAGCTTATTAGTGTTTTTAAATTTTCATAATTTCCATTACTGCATCAAGTAAACTATACTTCTCTCAATTCTTTTCAAATCATGAAAGTATTTGTTTATACCAGTTTCAGATGTTATAATTCTTTACCATATAAAATTCTGGTTAGTGTGTATTGATGTCTGTTGCTTTTAGGTCTGTTTACATATAAATAGCAGGTTTTCCACAGGATTTAGAAACTCATGCCATTTTGATTTTATGACAAAAACCATTAAAATATATTATTAATGTGCATCCTCCTTAATTATATGTCAGAAGTATTTTTCCAGCAAGGAAAATATTATGGCTACAAACTTTTGAGGCACTGGGGATTGAACCCAGGACCTCACACATACTAGGTAAGTGCTCTACCAGTGAGCTACATACATCTCCAGCTCATTTTTAAAATTTTATTTATGTTAATTTTTGAGACAGTATATCACTAGGTTGTCCAGACTGGCTGCAAACTTGTAGTCTGTCCACCTCAAGTAGCTGAGATTCTTGGCACATGCCACCATCCATACCCAGCACTACAAATACTTTGAACACTTGAACCAAAAATCAAAGAAAGGTCTTAAAGGTGGCAGTTTTTACTTATTTAATATATGTATTTTATAATTACATCTATATACTTCTTTAAAATGTTCTTCATTTTTTAAATACTCTGAGTTTCTCCTATTAAACTGATCTTTTCCTGTGTCATGAAATGTAAGGTGGCTGGAGTATAGCTCAACAGTAGAATGCCTAAAGCTTTGACTTAATTCCCATCACCAAGAAAACAAAAAACAAAACAAAACAAGAACATGTTTGTGCTTCTGTGTAACATCTGACAGAAGAATAGGTTGTGCATGGTTAGGAAACTTAACTTATTAAAAGCAGGACACCTAAATTTTCTGTAGATTCTGAAACAAAAGGAATTTTTGAATTTTCTAGATCCTTTTACTTTTTTCTGTATGTATATTTTCAAAAGATAGCTGCCATATGAATTTGAACCCTTCTTCATTCTGAGATATTTTGATATCTCCCCTTTTCATATGTGACAAATTATGTAGAAAATTTGATTACACAAGAGTTCCCCCCAGGCTCCCATCTCTTCTTGCTAGTAAACACTGGAATGATCACAAGGACTCTGTTGGAGAGAAGAGTTCCTTTACATCTTGTCTTAAAAATAGAGCCAGTTGGGCCGGAGGGTTAGCTCAGTGGGTTCGTTGCCTGCCTCGCAAGCGCAAGGTGCTGGGTTCAATCCTCGGTAACCACATAGAATGCTGGGCATGGTGACTCACACCCACCAGCCATCAATACCACATACCACAGTGCCGGGCGTGGTGGCTCACTCCTGTCATCCCAGCACTTGGGAGGCAGAGACAGGAGGATTGCTGAGTTCCAGGCTTTCCTGGACTATATAGTGAGCTCAGAGCCAGCCTGAACTACAAAGCGAGACCCTGTCTCAAAAAAAAAAAAAAATAGAGCCAGTAACCAGATATTTTATTTGTAACCATTAGTGAAACACATGTGATTTGTCATTCTGAGAATGAGATACTGTTCCTTTTATTGAGCTGAATTATGGTCCCAGAACATTCTTCCACTTACTTTGTACTTAATATTCTAATAAGAAATATAAGTAATTTTCAGTAACTTCCACCATTATCTTTATTTATGCTTATGTTTTTCTAATTCTGTTTGTCTCCAATACTTACATTATAATAATTGGTTAAATTCTAGGAAATTTTTATAAATTAGTTTAACATAAATATTCATTGTGTGATTAAATTTTGGATTACAGGCAGATTTACTTTTTAAATTTTGTTTCGTAATAGGCAAAATGTGAAGGTAAAAGATTTTTACTTAATAGCAACTTAACTAATCATTTTAATCCAAAAACCCAACTGTGTATGTATTATTGAACCCAGACAAAGGATACAGCCTGTGAAAGGCAAATTAACATGCTGGTATCTACTCATCAGAGCTTAGTCTCTATTTAAGTGAATGCCTATTACATATATCTGGAAACTTGCATAATCCTGCCTCAATAAATTACTTGAGTTTAAACTCCTCTAAGCCACAAAAATGTTGAGAAATAATGGTCTAGACACTGGAATTTTGCTGTAAGCACTTGAATAGCTTTAGGTTATTATTTGTTAAAAAAAAAAGTCAAAGGAAATTGATAGTGAAATGCTCTGTGCTTTATTTTAGTTTCAGTTCTCCCTTATCTTTTTTAGTATGCCTTCAGGACAGTGTGCTGGCTTTCTGGAGACATGGAATGCAGGGCAAAAGCTTCAAGTCAGATGAGGTACGTTTTGTACTTCAGATTACCTCCCTGACTCGCGCTAGAGATTTTGTGCATTTGTAAATTTTGTGCATTTCATCTGTGCGTTACCATTTTTAGTCCCTTTAATTCTGTGAATTGGTAGAGTAAAAGAATGAGTATTTTATCTTTAAATGTGTTCACTTTTCTATTGTATTTTTAAATTCTCAGGGGCCACAAGGAATTACAAAGAAACATAAGTTTACACAATTTATTTCATCTAATTTGCAGTAAACAACAGTGGTTATTGACCTTGCTGGGCTTTTTTAAATTTAATGGGTGTAGTCTATAGATATATAACTCCTTTTTAAGTATTTTAGGTTATGAATTAGTATGTAGTAGATCACAGAACTAAAAAAAACTTAATTCATTTAGGAAGTACCAGGTACATTGAAGGCACTTGTTGTAAATAATACATAATGCCTATTAAATTCCAGGCACTTTAAAAATGTTGGCTCTTTTTAAAATTATTGTTTATACAGATGAATAGGTTTTTCCTTGGCATATTCATAGAGAATACAAAGTGCTGTGATCACTGTTCACTCCTATAGCACTCACCTTTCTCCTTTAGTTTCATAATGTTAAAGTGTTTCAATGCATATATCTTGCTTCTATTTATCCCATCCATTTCTTGTCCTTACACTCTCTCCTCCCCTTTATTACCTTCCTCTTGACGAAATATTAATTCTTTTAAGGCTCAAATAGATATTATGTATATGTCCATTTACAAGTATAGAATGGTTAAGTAAGGTGTCCCATCATATAAGTAGTTATGTGGCAGAGCCTAGATCTGAAGAATCTCTCAAAATCACCTCTAGCTGAGATAATCAGGATATATTTTATGATAGAGAAGGGATTTGTATTTCCACCTTGGGGGAGTGAATCCTATTCTAGCAGAGACATTTTCCATTTGTGTTGTTTTCTACAATATAACCTCAACAATATTTGGGCTCACCTGAAATCTTAGACTCTTCTATTTGAATTTACCTTGTGTTTTATCCACTCTTAATCACATATAAGTATTTCCACCTCTTATATGTATGCAGAATGAGAATGCTTCCAGGAAAAAATGATATAAACTATTTTTGAATATTTCACTTCATTTAGTTATTGACCCGAACCAGGTCCCTGCATTTGATAAAATCAATAGTCTACTTTCTGCTGTAAGTTGTCCTTAAAGGTTGTTCTCATTAGTTCATTTCTGTGGCTAGAAATCTAAAGAAAACCTATTTCTCATCATATCAAATACAAAATGATTTCCTAACTATGTACATGTGTGCACATGTGTGTGCATGGGGGAGCTGGGGAACAGACCCAGGGCCTCCTACATACTAGTCACGCACTCTACCACTCACTGAGCTACACCTTTTGCCTCCTAACCGCCTACTTCTATCGTATCTTGCTTTCCTCTTTCTGTTTCTGTAATCTCTTTCACAAGTTATTATTCCACCACTCTAGTCCACAATGATTGGAGCATCTCTGAACTTATACTGTGAAAATTAGCTCCATGTACTATAGCACCTAACTTGTTTTCTGATTCACATTAATTCTGTTTTCCCAGATAGACTGCAGACTCCTTGTTAAAGACTATTTTTGTATTTATTTGATTTCCACATTTAGTTGGGGTTCCTCCAAAAGCAGACCCATGATAAGGACTCAGGTGCAGTTAGTTTATTGGAGAATAGATTCTGGAACACAGACATGTGAAGTAAAGCGGGGGTGGGGGGGACTCAGTAAAGGCCAGGTGTGATGGCACACAACTATTAATCCCAATATGCTAGAAAGCCGAGACAGGAGGACTGCAAATCAAAGCCCACCCTAAACAATTAAGTGATTTATTGTGACCCTGTCTCAAAAAATAAAGAATGGTTGGGTCTGTAGCTCAGTGTGAAGGCTCTAAGTTCAGTCCCCAATACCACCAAAAAAAGTCAGTAAAAAGCACACACACAAGCCAGTTCCCACTATGTATAGCCAGAGCTTAGTCCAGCAGGAGCACTAAGGAAGGATACAGGAATTGACTCATGTAATGGTGGGGAAGTTGTAGCACTTGTACACCAGCTGCTCTCCCTTCCTGGTTAAGACTTAGCCCAAACTCTCCACACTTTGGTATTGTACTTGTGCATGGCTGAAAAATAGACCACAGTTTACAGTGGTCTGCAGTGTACACTGGTCTGGAAGCGTACACACAACTATATCAAAATAGATCAGGTCGGCTGCAGGTGCCACCTCAGACCTCTGCACTGAAAAATAAAGAAGGCAAGTCCTGGGTCATATGACTAAGCAAGTTGCTTAACCTTTCTGATCCTTTGATTCTTTTTCAATAATATGGGAATTATAATGCATATCACTTATTCTTATGAGGAAAGTGCCTCACCCATACCAGATGTCCCATGAGTGTTGGTTTGATTTCTACTCATAGCCAACAGAGAAACGTTGAAATTTATTTTACTGAGAAATTGAGTCTGTCAAAAATTATTCATTGTGGGCCGGAGATTTAGCTCAGTGGTTCCATCGCCTGCCTCGCAAGCACAAGGTACTGAGTTCGATCCCAGTAACCACATACAATGCTGGGCGTAATTTAGCTTACGCCCATCAGCAATCAATACCACATACCACAGTGCCGGGCGTGGTGGCTCACGCCTGTCATCCCAGCACTCAGGAGGCAGAGACAGGAGAATTGCTGAGTTTGAGGCTTGCCTGGACTACATAGTGAGCTCAGGCCAGCCTGGACTACAAAGCAAGACCCTGTCTCAAAAAAAAAAAAAATTATTCATTGTGTTTAGTGACTGCTCTAAGTAACTTTAAAATTGTTATTTAATAAGATTGGGGCTAAAGAGTTACTGATAGGTATTTTCTTTCACAGGTTACCCAGGAGATTTCAGACGAAACCAGAGTTTTCCGCTTATTAGGATCAGACAGGTAATAGTTTGGTTTTCTTATTACTTGAAGAGTTCAGATTGTACTTTTCACTGTACTGTCAGCCTATACTTGTGTTTCAAAACTCTTACAGGTTATCAGCTTAGAGAATTTTCTCCCTGTTTTGAGATAGTAATATTTTAGTAAGTCAAGTTAATAATCTTTTATTCATTGTGAAGATCATGGTTCCAGAGACAGTTATATTCAACTGAGAGAAACTGTGTAAGTAGAGACCTTTGTGTCCCTAGAACCATGACAGATATCTCAGGCTCCTTTATCTCAACCATGCTTTCTTGGTATATTGCCTTCTATTAACTGTTACAAATAATGCACCTCCTACTATTTACTTTTGTATCAGAAAATGTTGACTTGGTTTCTGAGATTTATCAAAATTATAAGGAACTGGGGCTGGAGATTTAGCTCAGTGGTTCTGGCGCCTGCCTAGCAAGCACAAGGTCCTGAGTTTGATCCCTGGTAACCACATACCATAATACCTGGCATGGTGACTCACATCTACCAGCAATCAGTACCACATACCACAGTGCTGGGCGTGGTGGCTCATGCCTGTAATCCCAGCACTCAGGAGGCAGAGGCAGGAGGGCTGCTGAGTTCGAGGCTTGCCTGGGCTACATAGTGAGCTCAGGGCCAGCCCGAACTACAAAACAAGACCCTGTCTCAAAAAAAAAAAAAAGAAAAAGAAAATTATAAGGAACTGCCCTATTATGTAGTCTCTTTGTAAGCAAAATAAGTCTCAAAATTGGGCCATCTTAGGGGAAGAAATGGTAGCTTTTGTTCTCCAAAGTCTACTTCTGTAACTAATAAGATGCCCATTCCTTCCTACTTTCACACAGAAGTTCCTGCAGCAGAATTGGCTGCAGTGGCATGCCCTGGTTCTGAGACACGGATGGGACCATCTCTGGTCTTCAGTTCGCTGTCACTGCTTAAGTATTAGGTGCCTGAGGAAGCAGGGCAGGAGAGCAGGGCCTGGTGGTGAAGGTCTGGCAGAGTTGTGTAAGGAGAAAAAGGGCTCTGAAAAGATGACGACTACCTTAATGAGTAAGGAAAGTGAGCCCACAGGGCACAGCAGCCCAGTGACTGGTCAGCACGAGAATGGAAGGGAAGAGTGAATCGATGACAGGGGGCGGCACTGGTGACCAAGGTCCGGGTGCAGACCGTGGACCTCCTCTGTGCAGGCCGCACCTTCTCCTTCCCTTGTCTGTCTCACTACTCTCTTCTGCTCTTTGCTCTTCAAATTTTTTTAAAGGTTGTTTGAGATCATTCAAATCATTGCCTTGCTTAACTACTTACTTGAGCATCTCCTTGGTTTTAAGACATATATCTTTTTTTTAATAAATTGAATTCTTTATTGGTACAATTTATATACATATCAAAATCATGTATAACATTGGGGAATTTGTACCAGTATATGACACAAGTTAATTCTCATTTTTACCCATATCCCTACCCACCCATCCCTCCTCACCCCCTTTATACATGCTCTTTTATTTTCTTTCTGTATCATATTTATTCCTTCCCCTCATCACATTCCCACACCAAGTTTCCTATAGAAATTTTGCACTCTATAAAAGCTGTCATACTTTCTAAAGCTCATTTGCATCTATAGGTGTTCATTAAGACATATATCTTAAGCATGTTTTTATTTTATCTTAATTTTGAAGGTGGTTAAAAATTTTTTATTGTTGTTTAACACCAGTGTTTGTATATAGGGAAAAGATCTAGGTATGTCAAAATATTAATAAACTCTGGCCAGTTGCATTATAGGCAGTTTTATTTTCCCTCTACTTTTCTGTGCATAATACAGAGATATATCTTATTATAAAATAACAAGCTAGGTGTAGGTGATTTGTACACTAGAGAAATACAAAATGTGTGTGCAATATCAGCTCCCATCCCCCCTCTAGAATTTTTTCTATGCATGGGTGTACTATTTTCTATATTGTCCTCAAAGCCTTCTTGGCATTTAAAATGTTACGATATTGCTCTTGGTTGACATTTTTCTTTCCGTCTGTCCTTTGATTAATTTCTATCCTTCCTTTGTTCCAACGATAAAAGAGAGGCGTCCCATCTCACACTTTTTTCCAGCTGTTTTTATTTTTTTGAGACAAAGTCTTACCATGTTGCCCAGGCTACTTTTGAACTCATGCTTAAGCAATACACAGCTAGGACTGTAGGTGTCCACCACCACACGCAACATGCAGGCTTCACCCTACTTTAAAATATTTCAGTCCTTACTCATTAATTCTTAGCCACTTGTAATTTCAAACTATAAAATACAAACTAATTTGTACAACTCTGACCTTTTTGTAATCTTATGAGAATGTAAACAGTGGTATTCATTTCCACTGTTTTTCCATTGATAATATTTGAAACATAGAACCTGGTTTTACTCTTAAACAAAGCTTTTTTTTTTTTTTTTGGTTTAATTGCAGGGTTGTCGTTTTGGAAAGTAGGCCAACAGAAAATCCTACCGCACACAGCAACCTCTACATCTTGGCTGGACATGAAAATAGTTACTGAACAACAGAAACTGATCTCAATGATAAGAAAATGAATATAAATCTAATGAAAGAAAAAATACTTAAAGGAAATTCAATACAGACTGCACTATGACTTGCTTTGACTCTTATGGGTTACATCTCAAATGATCTGTACGTTAGGATAGAATTCACTATTTTCTGTAGCTGGAAACAGCTAATCTATCTCTTGCCACTGTGTGGTGGTTATATCAAGTTTGCTTAATAAAAGCTATGAGATGAATAGTCCTCTAGGAAACACAGTCTTTTTTTAAAAAAATAATGTTTATACCAAGGGTGCCATGGTATTTTTAGATAATTCATGAGGTAAACTTAGTGACCATTTTATCATTTTATACCATGTCATTCCTTCTCAATGAACATAATTTGATACAGAAATTTTCAAACAAGCCTTTCTCTTTTACATTGGCCATTCTGTATGTTTTTGTAAAGTAGAATATTTAATCATTATTTATTAATCTCTTGCTGGAGTGGTGTAATGTATCTAACTTTTAGCAAAGGAAGGTTGCAGAGCAGCTTAAACTTTTTTATAATGTATAAAAATTTTGTTTACTTTTTCAATGTAGTACCTTAGGGGGTAAATGCAGTGTTGGGGGGGTCAACACGTGGCATTTCATTTAACAGAAGTATTTTACAACACAATTTCATGCAGAATTGCCTTAAAAGGGAGTTTTATGTTTTCAAGTACAAATAGTTGTTAAGGGGTCATACAGAGAATATTGATGATGATGGAAAAATACCTTTAGAAGTGTTGTCTGTGTCTTAAGTGTGGCTATCATGTGTATGTATTCTTGACAAGCAGTATGCTATACCTGTGATTTTTTTTTACATTAGGGATAATGCATAATAAATGAATCTTCACATATATTATTATCCCTAATGTAGGGAAGAAAAATATTTAACTGCCCGTGTTATATATTTTACTTATACTATGGCAGAGGGGAAACTGTGATGCAGTTATACATGTAATCTTGGGGATTTCACATATGTAGTATTCATTTTGAGTAGGTTTAAGGAAAAAGATTTTTAATGAAAGTGAATTTCAGTGGGGATAATATAAGTGAGTATTGTAAAAACAGTATTCAAAAAATAAGAAAGAACAAGGCCATTTTTTCTGTTACCTTTTGCTATTATTAGATCAGAATTGAAATGTTACATTGGTACTTGTCTTACTGAATTTATTAATAACAGCATTGAGATGATAAACAAGAGGTTAGCAATAGCAAATATAGGATTATTCTGACCAGTTACTTGAGCTGAAAACAGTTTACCTATCCCATTCAATCTTTAGCAATTTTGTAAAATAAATATTATCATCTCCAAGTTTCAGATGAGACAGTAAGGTTCAGCAAGGTAAAGCGACTTATCTAATCCATACCGTAAGTGAGTGTTTGACCCAGACCATGAGTCTTCTGACTCTGTTCATTTCACCATGAAATATGCAAGCAATAAAGTGTTACACAAGTGAAACACACAGTATTTGTTCTTTTCAAATGCATGTATGCTGTGCTATTCGTGAGTGTGTGGTTGTTCGTTTGGGATATGTTGAATGGATCTTCTAGACTGAGGGATACTGAATCCAGTGTGTGGCAGAGGGTAAACTCTCAAAATGGAAAATCTACACGATGTATATAAAGACCAATGACCTCCTTTTTTCACTGAATCCTGGCAGCCATCCTAACAGAATATTAGAAGAGTCTTCTCTGAAATCCAGCCAGTGCAAGAAAAGACCTCATTCAGGTTCTGACATCGGAGGAGTTCTGAGTAAACTGTCCAGCTAGATAGCACTGCAGTGAAAATCAGCACAGCTGGTCTGCTCCCCACACATCCAGAACTTGCAGTCAGTCTTTCAGTTCTCTGCTATTAAAAAGGACCAAATAACCATGAGTTACACAAGCTCTTAGAGAAAACAAACTAGCAGAGTAAAGGAGATGTCAGAAGGAAAATATCTTCAGAAAGACATTGCAGTCATGAATCAAGAGCAGAGTACTTCTTTCAAATTACTGAGAATTGAACCTAAGTGCAGTGCGCACATTGAGCTCCGTCCTCAGTGCTTTTTGTTTTTCATCTCAGGACAATCTTGCTAAGTTTCGTAGGCTGTCCGTTAACCTGTAATCCTCTTGCCTCAGTCTCCCAGATAATAGGTACTGCTACACATAGAAAAAACTGTAAGAGTTTGCAACAAAGCTCTGAAAAAAGAATATGAATTACTCAGTCATAATGTTTGGAAGTTGAGGAAATCTCTCAGAAAAAATAAGATGAAATTGACAAATAAATGAAAGTACCGAAAAATAAAAGCTGAGAGAATTAACAGTGCAGGATGCCCACCAGCTAGTTTTCTAGACATCCAAATAGAAAAAGCAGAGAAAACAGAAGAAATCAGTGTCATATTCCAAGATTCTTTGCCAGTACTGAAAATCAGATTCTGTATTTTTTTGTTTTGTTTTTAATTGAATTCTTTATTGGTACTTTTTTTTTTTTTTTTTGAGACAGGGTCTCACTTTGTAGTTCAGGCTAGCCCTGAGCTCACTATGTAGCCCAGGCAAGCCTCAAACTCAGCAATCCTCCTGTCTCTGCCTCCCAAGTGCTGGGATTACAGGCGTGAGCCACCACGCCCGGCTTTATTGGTACATTTTATATACACATCATGAGCACACTCAATATTGAGAATTTGTATCAGTATATGACATGAGTTTGAAGATCAAATTCTAGTTTGAAAGAGCGTGGCAAAAGAAAAAGACCCATCCTGAAACACATCATGATGAAGTTCAAGGACGGACACTGAAGGCAGACAACACAGGCTGGACACAATAACAACAAACAACAATCAGGATACCTTCAAGTTTCAAAGAAGCAGTGCCTTAATACTTCTAATAGAAATTTCAGACCTAAAAGTCTGTCTTCTGAAGAGGAAAATGAAGAATTTCAGCCACACGAGGTCTCAAACAATGGGTCTCATTCCTCTCAAGAAGCAACTAGGGGACGTGCTTCCAAAAGGATGAGAACGAGCCGAGCGAGAGAGCCGTGCGGTTCGGGAAACAGAATTAACACGGGCCGGAGGGGAAGGAAACCGGCCTGGCGACGGCTGCGGCCGAGGACAGAATATATCGAAGCATATTAGGAAACCCTAGAGATGCGTTTTTAGGAAGAAAAATACTTTATATATAAAGTATTTTAACTCAGCAGTCAACAGAAAGAATCTTAAATCAAAGCCTGAGAGACACATGCGGGTCATTTTAGAGATTGCAGAAAATATAAGTGAGGTACTTATAATACTAAGGTGGAAAAGGGAGAAAAGTCAATATGAAAGCCCATTCGACAGAGTGATGGGCCTACAGAGCAGGACAAAATAATTGTAAATCATATGTCTGACAAGAGGTTCAAATGCAAGATAGATGGGAAACCTGTACAACTTAACATCAACAAAAAATAACCCAATTTTCAAAATGGGCAAAGTACTTGAGTAGACGTTTCTCCAGTGAAGATAACATGGATGGCCAGTGAGCACAGGAAGGTGTGCTCTGTGTCACTAACTATTAGGAAATGCACATCAAAACCACAATGAAATTCATCCACCAGGATGTTAGTATCAAAAGAACAGAAAATAACAAATATTGGCTAAGATCAAAGTTGGTGCCTTTGTACACTGTTTTAGGTACTTTTTCATACTGGGACAAAATTCTCAACACCAACAAGTTAAAGGAAAGAGGGGTTTACTTCAGCTCACGGTGTGTAGAGGGGCCAGTCCATAGTCCTGGATCCAGGGCAGAGCGGCATCACAGAGAAGAAGGAGCTCATGCCATGGCAGCAGGAGACAGAAGGGCTGGAGGGAGGAAGAGGCCATGCCACAGTGACCCACCTCTTCCCACCAGGCTCCACCTCTTGACATCACACCCAGCTGTAAACCCAGTGGACTAGTGATGACCATCCAGGGGCCTCCCAAAAGCCCCACTGAGGAACTCACGCCGCTTTGGGGGGACATCTAGATACAAACCATAACATGCACTCTTGGTAAGAATGTAAAATTGCAGGCAGTGCGGAAAGACAGTCGGATGGTTTCTTTAAAAATGTGGCTAGATTTCCCTTGGGATCCTACGGTTTCCTTCTGGAAATGTTTGCGTACCCACGTTCACAGTAGCATTACTCATGGTAACTAATGGGTGGAAGCAACCCAAAAACGTCCATCCACACAAATAAAGAAAATGCTAATATTCACACAGGGGAATGTTATGCAGGCTTAAAAAGAAGGAAATCTTGTCATATGCTCCACAAGGACTGGCCTCAAGGACATGATGCTAACTAGCTAAGCCAGGCACGGAGCGGCAAACTGTATTACTCCGCTCAAATGAAATGCATGAAATAGAATCATAGCAACAAAAAGTATAAAGGGCTGGGAACACGGAGGGCAAGTGCCGAGTGGGTGGAGAGTTTCACTTCTGCAAAATAAAAAAAGTTCTAGATCTGATATGCAACAGTGGACAGATGCTTGCTTGGCCTGTGAAGTTGTTCGCCTCCAAATGGCTATGATAGTGAATTTCATACTACTCATTTCTCACCACAATATTTAAAAATGGAACCACTTTGAAGGCTAAGGGGAAAAAAGGAATGGATGCATTTCTAAAACAATCTGTATGAAGAAAAATCTCACTCTATGCAAAGAAAATTCCTAAATGAAATACTCCCCTCTATCCTTTCCTACCTTGTCCTGCACATAAATAGTTCTGTTTCCATATGGAGCCTCTTTAAGGTTGATTTTTATTTCTTTAATCACGTAGTGAGAACTACTTACTTTGAAGTCTCGTGAGTCCTGCAGGGTGAAAATACAACATTCTGACACAGGATCAAATCTGCCTTTGAACCCGTTCACATTTCTGTATCTGTTTCCTCAAAAGCCCCTTGTGCCCTCTGTCCTTCACAGGTACCTGTGGAGTGTTTAAAAACAAAGCACAATGGGCCGGAGGGTTAGCTCAGTGGTTCCGGTGCCTGCCTCGCAAGCGCAAGGTCCTGAGTTCGATCCCCGGTGACCACATATAATGCTGGGCGTGGAGACACGCCCACCAACAATCAATACCGCATACCACAATGCTGGACGTGGTGGCTCACGCCTGTCATCCCAGCACTCAGGAGGCAGGGACAGGATTGCTGAGTTTGCGGCGGCTTGCCTGGGCACCATAGTGAGCTTGGGGCCAGCCTGAACTACAAAGCGAGACCCCGTCTCAAAAAGCAAAAAAACCCAAAAAGCACAATGTAACTAGGGCCCTCGAGTCGCCTGCCTAGTTGCCTCCGCAGAGGACCCGGGGAGGTGGAGGGAAGCCACTCTGTGCACCAGCGTGGATCCTGAGAGTCACCTTCTGGCCACCACTGCCGGACACATGTCAACGCTCAGTAAAACTGTTTTCCTAACGGCTCTTTCTGTGTCACTACTTTAGAAAACCCAGAGAGAAATGAAAGCCGTTTCCTAGTGATTCTCCCTAAGTTCCTTTTGAAAGACTTCCATGAGATACAGTGGTTTCAGTCACCACAAAGTGCACAAATAAGGATATGATGAAGGACGGCCAGCAGCCGCCTGGCCTATGTGGCTGAGAGACGTCGGGCTGCACACGGTGCCCCCGGGCACGACAGCCCTCTAGAGGCCTCTGGGTTGACAAGAGTACTAGGAGTTTTTTAAAACCTGGAAATGCACAGACTGTGGAGGTGCTTATGGAAGGCCTGGAAGCCCTGAAGAAGAGATGCTTTCAAAGGCCCAGCCGCCATGTCTAAAGGGAAGTAAGTATTTAAAAGGGTGGGGGAGGGGCGGAGATTTAGCTCAGTGATTCCGGTGCCTGCCTCACAAGCACAAGGTCCTGAGTTCGATCCCCTGTAACCACATACAATGCTGGGCGTGGAGACTCATGTCCACCAGCCATCAGTACCACATACCACAGTGCGGGTCATGGTAGCTCACGCCTGTAATCCCAGCACTCGGGAGGCAGAGACGGGAGGATTGCTGAGTTCGAGGCTTGCCTGGGTTACATAGTGAGCTCAGAGCTAGCCTGAACTACAAAGCGAGACCCTGTCTCAAAAAAAAAAATTGAGGACACACTAATAAGTGAAATAAATAGTTCCCAAATATGTAAATATCGTATCTTTTCTCTGGTATGAGACCTGTAGATATGAGTTCTAGAATGTATGATAGATTTTGTAAAATAGGAAATATTCAAAAGGAATGTGGTAGGGGAGCATAATGAGGGGGGAAAAATAAATATGATTCAGAAAGAAAGAGTAATAGCATGTATATGAGTGGTAGGGGGTTGTGGGTGGGTAGGGATATGGGTAAAAATGAGAATCAACTTCTGTCATATACTGGTACAGATTCCCCAATGTTGAGTGTGATTGGTATATAAAATGTACCAGTAAAAAATTCAATTAAAAATATTAAAATTGGTTTCCCAATACTGTATTCACATTGATTTTTCTAGCCAGTATTATCTCCGGATAAGGCAGAAAGTCCTCCCGGGCCTGAGTTCGGTACCACTGTAGCAGTGGCCACTCAGGGAAGCCTTGGGCCTGGCTCGGGGCGGGAGCCGCGGGTCCACCGGGGTCAGCTGCTCGGGTGTCCGGGACCGGGGACCTGCCCGATCCTTCCTCGATCCTTCCTCGCTGTCCCTGCCCGCTCACTCCGCGGGGCTCTGGCTTTGCGGCCATAACAGATGACCGCTTGAGGCCGCGTCCGCACGGGTGAACCTCTCAGAGCCCGACCCTCTTCTCTGCGAAGCGTGGGGGGCGTTTCGTAGTTCCTAGGAGCTGATGCTTCTCCACTGGGCTGTTGCGAAGACTTGAGCGCAGGTGGAGAGTGAGTTCGTGTGAACGGTAAGTGTATTATCCCCAGCAGCGTGCGCGCCCCATAAGCCGTTTCTTTTCCAAATTCACTTGGAGTGGGGAGAAGAGATTCCGGACTTTCCCTCCAGCACGGGTCCGGCCGCTGCGCGGTGATCTCCAGCCCGTTTCCTGTGGGGACGAGACCGTGCAGTCGGGGCTCCGGGCACCGCTCCGGGCGGACACTCAGATGAGAGGGGACCTGAAGCGGCGGTGGAGACACAGGGCTGACGTTGTGCGGCTTCCTCGAAAAGGAGGCACAACGCCCGCACTCGTCTTCCAGCAGTGTGGGAAGCAGACCCTGCTAGAGGAGACTCTTTTCAGGCCTGGAGATCTGCACTGGGTGCTGCACCAACTAGCAGTTGCGAGATCTGCACTATACCAAACAGTGCTGCCCAGCTCCCAAGATGATCTGCGACCTCTGGATCGCTGCATTGGGATGCCTGATGAAAGAAGTCTCATGATAACCTCTGGCCCAGAGTCGCCTTCCCTTGCTCCTTCTATTAGGAGTTTGCTGTTCTTCTCTAATACAATCTCTGTCTGATTTACTGACTATGCATCAATGATAAAGGATACTGTTTTAGTGATTAAATAAAATAAAATGACAAAGAGAAGTAACTTCTCAAGAATAGGGAAGTATTCTAAGAGACAAAGACTTGAGCCTTGAGAGC
>PVIC010009312.1:0-45909 GCA_004025085.1 Thryonomys swinderianus
AAACCACATCTTCTTTATCCACTCTCCAGTTGATGGACATTTGGGTTGTTTCCACGATTGAGTGATAGCTAAATCTTACAAACAACCCAAATATCCATCAACTGGAGAGTGGATAAAGAAGGTGTGTGTGTGTGTGTGTTTAATAAAATGGAGTATGATTCTTTTAGATTATTAGTTTGTATTTAAAAGGGAGACCACTAGAGGGGCAGAACTGATGAAATGTAGTTTACAGTCCTCAATAATTCAGTCAAGGACCAACCAATTATTTTTTCTCCTTTACATTCCTGAAATAGTATTGAAGCTTTAAAATACAGAAGTGAAAAGTTTACACCTTCACCTATTCACTGAATATAAAAATGGAAGTAAATTTATAGAACACATCTGAAAACTATCAGTGTTTGCATTTCAAACCTGTAAAATTTCATTTTGTAACATTAAAATTTCATTCTACACACTAGGTTGTAGGTTTCAGTTCAATTTTATCTTCTTTAAATCTCCTCTCGTGAAATTCAATACACTGTAGTTACATCAGGACAAAGTATTATCTTTAAATGAAAGGATTTTTATGAGTTTTTTAAACTATGAGCTAAATAATAATGCAGCAAAGTTTTTTTAACTTTTCTAGAGATGAGAAATTTCCTAATAGATATAAATCATTGCAAAATTCAATGAAATCCTTCAACTTAAAAGAGTGGCTTTTAACTGACACTGTATCAAGTCAAAAATGTTCATTATGATAATGAGCACTTGAAGTCATTCTTAATTGGAGTTCTTTACATGATACTGCAGTATATACAATGCAAACAGATCTGCAGTCCAATCTCCTTAATGTTTCTAATCAAAAATATATTAAAATTCATTCTTGAAAATGTGGATTTTATATGCAGCAATTTGTTTTAGGAAACAGTACCCAACATGGCTAGAGAGTTAAACATTTCAGTAACAATCAAATAAAAGATATGAAAATAATATTGTAGTGGTTCTAAGTTAGTGAAAAGCCAATCATAATTTTATAATCAAGACATTATGATCATAGGTAAATGGGAATACCATAAACACCCACTGAATATTGTAGTGGTTCTAAGTTAGTGAAAAGCCAATCATAATTTTATAATCAAGACATTATGATCATAGGTAAAAGGGAATACCATAAACACCCACTGATACTGAAAATGACTTCATCAGACAGCTTGTGAGTAAACACAGTAATAATATTCTCAGCACAACCTGTTTATGTTTTCCACTAACCTATGTAAGGAGAAGTTACACAGGCAGTGGAGTGCATCATTGATAAAACCACAAAGCACTGTTAATGAGGCAACTCATTCTCTGGGAGGGTATTAAACTAAAGAAGTTAAGGGACTTGTTCCTAATTTTATGAAACAATCAATATGCTTTAAAGTACAAACAACACATTCTTTAATTCCTTTCTTAGTACTGTTACTGATACACAGTACCTAAAAGATTTCTCCTGACTGAAATGTCCCAGTGTCTTTTCTGAACCACCCATTTGGTTTAGAAAAGTTATTTCCTTTATTTTCCATCCATGTAATTACGATCCATCACAGAGAAATCACGCCACACTGAACCTCTTTTGGAACAAAGATGCTTTTAAATTTATTGTATGCCACATTCTTTCAGATGATACATGATGAAGCCCATGTGAATACTGACTGCTGCTCGGCTCAGATTTCTTACGACATTGACCAGAGATAAATGACTTTCCTTTGGTATAACTGGATAAACTCATTAGTTTACTGCAATGCTCTCAGCAATTGTGTGTACATTAATGCTAGTAGAAACTACTAGCATTGTTCAGAGGGCATCCTGCTGCCACCTTTAGTTTTTGAGTGAATAGGGAATGTCTTGGGATCCGTATAAAATATTTACTATAGTTAATGGACATCACAGTAACAAAACTTCCTTTTATATTTTTATAAATATAAAAAATATATATATATTTAAAATATTATACTTTATATTAAAGATGGTAGGAAGAGGCACAGGTTGGACATGGCTTTAAATATTCTCAAATATGGACCAAAGATTAAAAATATGCCTGATACCATACACAAAATTTATTGATAGTTCTTTCCTAATAAATAGATTGAGACTATTTGGCTGTTCAAATAGTGAAGGATCTGAATGTGCAGGGACTGAAGAGATGATCTATACTTCTGTTCACCCAACATGATCATTTACATTTCTTGATGGTTATGTCCTTCTCAATTCCATGTTTCCATTTTACTCAATGCATTAGACCAGACATTATTTTACTTACTGAGGGGGTAAAATACAACTTTGTGAAATGAATATTGTCTTTCATTTATAAATCTGAAAAACACCTTTGCAAATGGTAGAAAATAAGAGTTTCTTAAAGGTATGGATCGACAGTATCTGAAGCACTTCACAGTGCAGCTGCACTGATGCAAGTAGGAAGCATCCTTGTGCCTGCTGCCTTCCCAGCTTCCTGTCTCCAAACACCCAGGATTCCACTAAAAATGCTAATGCCTTAACCTTTCCAAATTCTGCCACTGAACCTATCATGGGGGAGGGAGAAGGACTTTAAGAGCTTTTTCCTAGGAAATAAGACAACTTCCTTTACAATTCAGGGCACTCCCTAATTGGTTTCAACCTACTGCCACACTCTGGCTCACAGTCCTCTTTTCTCTGCCTTTCTTTTTTTTTTTTTTTTTCTTGAGACAGGGTCTCATTTTGTAGTTCAGGCTGGCCCTGAGCTCACTATGGAGCCCAGGCAAGCCTGGAACTCAGCAATCCTCCTGTCTCAGCCTCCCGAGTGCTGGGATTACAGGCGTGAGCCACCACCCCGGCACTGTGATATGTGGTATTGATGGCCGGTGGGCGTGAGTCACCATGCCCAGCATTGTATGTGGTTACCGGGATTGAACTCAGGACCTTGCGCTTGTGAGGCAGGCGCCAGAACCACTGAGCTAAAACTCCAGCCCTTCTCTGCCTTTCTTAATGACCTACATTCAATCAAAAATTGACTTCCTATCACTATAAGTGTTTTCACATCTCTGTCATACCTATGAAAACAACAGCTACAGACGTTAAATATCTATGACTAGCTATCATATTGCATGAAGCTTGCTTTATTTCTTTTGCCACCCTGGCTTTCTGAATTTTTTTTTTTTTCTGGGCCTTATACCTATTCTCTGGATAGTTCTCATATGCCTGGCCTCTTCAACACATGCCTATGCCTCACCCTTACTAGATTATGCTTTATTCGTACTTATATTCTCTAGTGCCTTGAGCACCCTCAGTGCAGACACAGCTGGACTGTGTTGGAGGGATAAGAATACATCTATGGAACATGTGGGTTAGAGAAGGAAGTGCCACCTAGGTTCCATGATTTATTGTAAATCTAGGTTATTAAAGATCTTAATTTTGATGTTTGAAATATATTCCTGGGACTCAGATATTATCTAATAAAGCTGAAGGTTAAAATATCTGAAGTATAGGGAAAACAAAAATTTTTCTTGAAATTTTATCACTATTAAGAGTTTCTTTTAATCTTACAAAACACCAAATAACAACTTTATCTCCACCTTATAGTATGCCCCAGTAATATACTGAAAGTAATATCCAGAAAGTAGTCCTATATTTTGTCCTTCACTATGAGACTGGAAATGAAACCAGTATACACAAGAGACTTATTTTTTGAAGAACAGTCCTTGAGATTTATAAACAAGTTTAGGGTCATTCATATAAGCATGTGCCTCTTCACCAAAAGAGCAAAAGCCACAATTTCAGAGTGGGAGATCATGTGACCCAATTATCTATCAGCATCTTTATAAGATTATTATACTTAAGATCATGTTGAAAACAATGTCAGTGTAAGTAACATGACAAGTTAAAGATAATTTTTATCACATAAAGAACAGTATCGTTAATCTTTCAAAGGGAACAATTAACGATAGCTAGGTACAATGTGTATATCTAGAAGTAAATAATTTTCAAGTTTTACTCCTGCTTTAAAATGTCTTAGTGTAAACATTTTTTTTTGTACCTCACATAAACCAACAGTAATAAATATCTACCTAACAAGGTACTTACTAAGTTACAGATTTCAAACATGGCTAGCACCTGAGAATTTCAGAGAATGGAAACACTGCTAACAAAAAACTTCTTAGGAATACAAGAAGATACATACACGTGGTAGCTCTTAGCTTATAGATTCATACTGAAATTAAGGTATCACCTTAGCTAGGTTTTGACTGTGCTAGGTGGGAGAGGAAAGAAAAAGCAATAAATAAATGTCATGGAAAATGTTTACACTTCATTTTAACTATGAATCAGGGGTCTCCCCCTGAGAGCACGGAAATATTTAGTTTGTTTTTGTTTCCCTTATTGTCTATCTAGTGAGGATGAAAATGACAAAGGTCGGTGTCCCAGAGGATAATGGGAGCTGGCATTTAAAAGGTGGGGAGATGGAGGGTGAGGCCTGACCCCACTGTAGGATCTGTAGTCTCACATACTCCTCTCTTGTTACTCCAGGAATGTTTCATTTTTATTTAACTTTCTAGACCCATCCCCACTGTTCTTTAAAGTGGAAAGATGATACTTAACTAGAAGTGTTGTCTCTAATGAAAACAACTGAACCTATGCTTATATTTAAAGGAACTGATAGTCTATGTAAAGATAATATATCAGCCTTTACATATCTAAATCTGCTTACATATCTAACCCTCTATTTGCATAATTAAATCAAAGCACAAAGTGTACATTACAAATGAAGGTTGAAAAGATTAACCATTTACAATTTTCACTAAAAATAGCAGTCTTTTTAAAAAACCAAAATCATCCCATTACTCTTTATCTTTTCCTTCTTATATGTGATACACTGTCTAAACTAATGCTCTCCTAATGAGAAGCAATACAGATTTTGAACAGGAAAATTGTATTTTTCCATCAACTAAAGACAGTGTTGCCAAGATAACACAGAAACTTGAGTGTGGGTGCCCTTTATGGCACCTCATCTTCTAACTCCTGCTGACTGACCAGTACCAAACCAGGGTCTAGCAGAGACCAGTTTTGTCTTGACAATCTGCTTATGTGGGGTAACACCACCAACCAAATTATTGTGTGCTTACTAAGGATGCATTTGGAACTATGAGGAGGAGAGTGGGAAAGAGGAGTGATTTTTTAAAAAGACAATCTTAAAACATGAGCTGTTACAACTTACTTTGCTAGCCCATGTCTGACGGCCATTTTGGTCTTATTCACAAACACAAATGATGAGTCAGGTAGGTGGAAGCTTTCAGTCTTGGGTACACTAAAAATTTATAGTCGTCCATTTTTGTAATTTAACAAAGCAGCTATGTATTAACATGAATAGATTATTGCATATTTGCTAACAGAACTGTGAAACAGAGGCCTTCAGTGAACCATGATAATCATAGTATTTTAAATATTTCTAAGTTCACTCAGAAAAGGTGAGGTGCAATTAAAAAAAAATAAGGTGAATGCTGCACTGTCATCTGATGGAAAGCCAGGCATTTTCACCAATGAAGAGCACACCAAACTTTAGTAACAGGGTGTGACAGGCTTCAGCTTGTCTGATACAGTTAACTGGTTGTGTGTATTAAAATGCACAGTAAATCATATATCACAAACCCAGTTAAGTCACAGATCAGGAACCCATTTCTTTGGAGTTGCACGATCCTGCTGCTTCAGGCACTAACTTTCTAAGAAATGGCATCACCAGAGATGAAAATTGGGTCTGTGGTATGATCCTGAGTTCAGAATTCTTTGTGGAGCTCACCCAGCTCTCCTAGTGCAAATAAAAGTGCATCAATCAAGATCGAACATTAAGGTGATACTGTTTTCTGACCTTGATGGAACTATGAGAGCTGGGCTTGTGCCCAGCAACACTGTGGTCAAGTCTGAATCTTATAAGGGCCTATTATGTAAGAAAAGTGTGTAGGAAACTACCTGAGAAATGGGCAGTGTCATGCTCCATTATAAAAATGTTGTGTTATACCACTTCTGGTGGGCAGCTTCTAGCAAATAAAAACATTATGGTGTGTCCTCATCTTCCTCATCCATCAGATGTGGCCCTGTGTGATGCGCCCTTCCTCAAAGCCAAAATGACCAGGAATGGCAAATTTATATTTATTCTTTCTCCTCATTATATTCCCCACCACATCCCCTTTGAATATTTCCTATTTTACAAAATCTATCATCCCTTCTAGAACTCATTTACATCTACAGGTTCTCATACCAGAGAAAACATATGGTATTTACATATCTGTGATCTATTTATTTCACTTATGAGTATGTGCTCAAGGTGTATGCATTTGCATATAAATGAACGAAACCTGCCATTCTTTTTTCTTGCTTTTTGAGACAGGGTCTCGCTTTGTAGTTCAGGCTGGCCCTGAGCTCACTATGGTACCCAGGCAAGCCGCCGCGAACTCAGCAATCCTCTTGTCTCTGCCTCCCGAGTGCTGGGATTACAGGCGTGAGCCACCACGTCCGGCATTGTGGTATGGGGTGTTGATTGTTGGTGGGTGTGTCTCCACGCCCAGCATTATATGTGGTAACCAGGGATCGAACTCAGGACCTTGAGCTTGCGAGGCAGGCACCAGAACCACTGAGCTAACCCTCTGGCCCAACCTGCCATTCTTTATGGCAGAGTAATACTCCATTTTATATTTAAAAAAAATCTTTCTCCAGTCTCCAGTTGATGGGCATCTGGGTTGTTTCCAAGATTGGGCTATCACAAACTGAGCTGCTATGAACATGGGTGTACCTATGTCTTTACAATATGATTTTTTTCAATTCCTTTGAGCGAGGAATATACTCAAAGGAATGGTAAATGTTTAGAATTGATTCAGGACCTCAAGGTGGCCACAACAGTGCAATTAAAGACATAAAAAAAGACTTCATAAAGTGGCAGACATGATGGGGTATGTTCAAAGCACGGGGTGTATTTTGAGGAAAATTAATAGCAATGTGTCCTTTACTGTAACAATATATTTAAACATAAACACACACTATATTTATGATCAAACCTCATATCCTGAAACATGCTGGTGAAGCACAGTCTATTCATGTTAGAGCTCGTTCCTAAGCTCTACTCAAGTTCAGTCATGTAGCAATGAACAGAGGCTGAAGGAGAAAAGGCTGCTAAGAGAACAAACCCCTGCAGTTAGGATTTCATTTGTAGAGAACATTACCAAGTTGTTTTTGTACTTTCCTCTTTTACATTCACAGTCAGATTTAGGTGACTGTCAGAAAGCTTTCAGGACCTGCACTCTGTCCCAGCATGGTGAGAACACTGGCACCTGCCATGGCACTGGCAGCCAGAGTACCGGGAATGCTGCCTCTGAAGGTTCCACTCTCCCTCTGTGCTGCCCTCACACGCCACTGAGTTATTGTTCTACTGACGTTTTCATGATCACTGTTACTGCATAGACACACACACACCGAGTACTCGGATTCCTGCATGTGTTGAGATTACCTATCAACTCCAGTTTGTACCTCCTAAAACAAACATTTAAGAGCAATACAGATGGGATCACTGTAATATTACAATTTTCAAAAGAGGGAAAACCTTCTGCAGTAGAGGGAGATGCTAATGGTCTGACAGCACACACAAAACCATGAAAGGAAACACCTGAAATTGTTGCTGAAGGGAACTAATAGGACCTTTAAATTCCAACTTGCATATATAAATGATAGTGGACATATTCTTCAAGACAGATTTTAAGCTTGAGAATCTGTTTTGTTAGGAAAGAGTTTACTTTGTAAGAGTGAAGACAAATTTTGCAGTTTTTTTTTTTTTTTTTTTTTTTTGACATAGGGTCTGGCTGTGTACCCCAGGCTGGCTTCAAACTAACAGTGACCCTCCTGCTTCAGCCTCCTGAGTGCTGGGATTACAGGGGTGTAACACCATGCCCTGCCAAGTTTTGTGATTTTTAATTATGTGACTTCATTTAATATTACTGCCTAAACTATAACTGTCTTATGCAACAAAAACTAACTGTAAGATTAATTTTATACACACACACAAAACTTTTTTTCAATTTTTACAGAATTGGGAGAGTTAAAAATAGCATGCTGATTCTGCCATCAAATTATTCAGTTATTAACGGAACAAATCCTTCGCAGATAAAATTAGGAGGGTGAGACAAATCTTTGGCAAACTAGTCTAGTGCCTACATATTAAAATTAAATCATTACTTAGAAGCTTCTTTTAAGTTCTTTTAAGTTCAAGTTTTAATGAACTTCTGATTAACTTATAACTCAGAGATAATTAAAAACAGCAGGATGTGCCATATTTGGCATGGGGGAAAACGCTCCCCAGACTTCCATGCTACCTTCACCAGAACAGTTGATAAGCGGGTTCTAGCTTCCGGTCTGCATATTTCTTACCTTGGCTCCTTCTGAAGGCAAATCATGCCGTCTGTGTTTCCTCAAAAGCACGGGGTCAGAGCCCATTCTACTGTGCCTCCCATTTACATTTGAGCTCGCTGTGATTCCGGGCTTTGGGGAGCCATCCCCCAGAATGCGACATCCCACAAGCGGATTGGTCCCAAACACATCCCGAGGGCACCAGGCTTCCAGAGGCATAGGCTGGTCCCTGCAAGGCACACTCTCCACATGCTGCAAGTGTCGGCTCAGTCTGTTTTCTGGCAGGATTGGGGGAGGCCGCTCAGGAGGAGGGGGCGGCGGCTCTCGTAAGGGAGGGGGTGGTGCTGGGAGTGGCTTGTCTTGTTTCCTCACCATGCAAGGAGAAGACTAAGGAGGTACAAGAGAAAATACAAAAGAAAACCAACTATGAAAGTTGCATTGAGAATTCCACACGAATGTATTATACTTTCTAAGACATAATGGAGCACTATTAGATTTTATGTCATCCTTAACTAAGCTTTTTATAACTAATGAAAAGTTTAAAACAATGGGAAACTTACATAATAAATGTATTTCATTAGTATTTTTTGTTGGAGTGAACATGTAAATGCAAACTGTTATATAAACTATATAGAAAAAATTATAAAACAAATCAAGTAACTGACTTTAAAATATACCAATAATGTATTCTTTGCAGATTTCTTTGATTTATGAAAGACAGAAAAAACTCGTCTAAGTTGCTGCTTTACTTTTTAAAACAAACTAGATTTGTAATACTTATGGAAAAAACATTTTTAAAAATTTTCATTTTCATCATTACAGTACAGTAGAAGAGATACAGGTCAATTTTAGTCTGATTATTAGTCACTACAAGAATAAAGAAAATGACAATACAGCAGCATTATTTACAGAATTACACGCATTTTCCAAAGTAAAAGTCAGTCTGCTTTTTACATGAAAATTTGAAGTATGAATTTCTAAACCAAAACTGTACACTTTTCATAGCTCAGGTATGGTACTGAGGATTGAACCCAGGTTCAATCCAGCCCTTTTTATTGTTTGATTTTGAGATAATCTCGCTAAATCACTAAGTGTTGCTAGCTAGGCACAAATTTTACAATGCTAAGCGTATACCACCATGCTGCTTATGCTAACTTTTGATTTAATTTCTACGGTTCATCTGATGAAAGATGTGTGTTTTTAATACTAGGAAAAATCAGAGAGAAATCAATCTGTTGCATGTTTGTATGATTCTAAGTTCCATCCTAGTAAGTCTTTGTATGAGTTTAAAGTCAAGTTAACTATAAGGTAGGAAAAGCAAATACTACTAAAAATATACATTCTACTAATTTTAGACTATAAAGTATTTTACCAGGTGGAATTAATTTAATTTTTAATGAAGCAAAATATTAAGTATGCTTTCTGTCAAATTTAGAAAAAAATACACATAAAACTAAAAGAGACTGGGCTTAACTAGTTAGAATTATGTCTTTAATATTAAACAGTAATGTAATTACTTTGCAAATATTGTAATTCCTTGTAACTAATTCCTGTAGCAATAAAAAGTACATATAATTCTCCCATGTGAGTCACCATGAAACATGGGTTATAATTTATCATTATCTCAAACCCTTATGCAAATATACTCCCAGTACATTTTTCTTATGACACTATGAAAACGAATATAAAAATTCATTGATAACAGCATGCAAATTATTTTAATGCACATAATGACCTTTTAAATCCACTTTAAGAATGACAATTCATATATTGCTCTTTATTTTAAATCAGACTACAGATGTGTTTCTGAGGAATTTTGTAACTTTTATAAAACTCAGGAACATGATAGCTGGATCACCATAAAAATGATAAATCCATCAAAATTGTTCACAAACAATGAAAAAACACAAGGACTTGAATAATGTAACTTAAAAGAACCTAAGCAATTAGTAACTGTCACATCCAGTGTTGAGATGGACTTACCTTTGGTGAGCCGGTCGGGCTGCCACAGGGAGAGCGGACTATGCCCTTCTGAATGAGATCCAGGCGCGGCGGCACAGGGGGCAAGCTGAGGTGCGGGGCCTGGAGCGGCTCCTGCTGGGGCTTTCTCCTCTGGGCCAGCGGCGAGGAGCCTGGTGATGTGACTGGTGAGTTCTGCCGGTCAGTGCACTTGGATGAAAACAAGAAAGACACTGCCGTCATTGAACGTGTACAAGGTGCGTCTTTTGGTTTTGAAGAAGGTGCCCAGTGTGGGGTCAGCAGAGTTCAATGCACACAGTCAAATGCACACATTCTGCAAGGTTTGATCTATATTTATGAGGAGACCTGAAATACACAATGCAGTAATTCTTTTGCTCTTTCCTACTAAACTTTTTTTTAAGGCACTGTCCCTTTTAAAACTTAGAGACTGCTTTGTTCTGTATGAAATATGTATCTAGTGCATACTGTTTTCTTATATACCAATTAAATCAGAGTTTAAAAATATATCTAAAATAAGTTTAAGATTTTTCTTAAATCTTCATGTAGAAAATAAATCCTCAAATTTAATGCTTTTCCTTGAAAACAATTAAGTCTAAGAAAGGATATAATTCTGATAAAAACTGACATGGTTCTATGCTATTGTAAGTTTCCTATCCTGTCTGGTAGATAACATAGCACCAGAAAGCTAGTACAGAGTACTCTGATTAATGTATATGCAACACTTGCCATTTTGGAAGTTCGGGTCTGTTTGTGTGCTGTAATGTACAGAACCGGATTGCCATTTGGTATAAAAGCCTTAGTAGGACAAATGACATTCTGCTTGAGATAGCAGCTGGTTTCCATTTCAAGGGTAAGTTATTAGCTCTGAAGATTAGGCTTGGTTTTTGTAATTTATGACATGAATCTATCATACTCTGATTGCTTGCTCTAAAGCCATTTGCCTCCTAACATTACTCACCTTTATAAAAAGGAGTTTTTATAACATGACAATTAAATTTGAATTCCAGCAACACTGTCAAATATTCAGCCATTCTGTCTTTATCTGAGATGCTGTAATAACCTATGTTCACATTCATACTGTTACATTTTTAATCTTTTTTAATTAACTAAAATTTATCATTTAGAAAGATTTTTTTAACCTAAAGTTTTTGTGCTCCAAGATCATATCTAGGGTACTACAATTGTTTGTCTTTGCATCATATTAGTTTCTGCCAAGCTCTCAGAATTTCTTACACACTTATTACTTTTGATAACCTTGTCAGCTTTTGCAGTATGGGGATGTGTTCTGTAAGACATTTCTTACAGACATCTGTGTGGTAGCTCTCTTTGTTCAGACTGCGGTTGTGTTTTTGGAGGGACATGAACACAAGAGGAAACTGCTCCTTGACCACTGTATCAGGAATGAACCTTAGGAATGTGATTTATAACTATTAATGTTGATATGGATTAACTGCCTGAGGTGTTATTGTTTATTAGGTTTCTCTACTGGCATTATTTCTTATTCTCCTTCTTTGCATGGTATATCTTTATAAGGGAGGCATTATATAGCCCATATTTAAGAAATGAGGAGTTATACTGCTCTTTGTAAAGCCTTTTAAAAATGTTTGTGCTAGGAGGTATATGCAGAATCAAAGAGGTACCTGCACTCCCACATTTCTTGCAGCACTATTCACAGCTGCTAGGACATGGAATCAACCAAAGTGTCTATCAACAAATAAATGGTAGAGAAAATGGCATAAATACAAAATGGAGTATCATTGAGCCATAATACATAATGTAATTCTTTCATTTGTACCAAGATGGATAGGACATGGTTTAAACAAAATAACATACAAAAGACATAGCCTATATACTCCTATCCCATAAGAAGTTTAGAATGTTGATCTCACATAAATAAAACATGGAACAGTGATCATTAGAGAGGGAGGGATACAGGGACAAAACAAGTTTGAATAATAGGTACCAAGATAGTTAATAAAAGGAATTAGTTCTAGTGTTCTGTAGTGCAGTAGAGTAACTGAGTCTATAGTAATTATGTATTTCAGAATACCTATCAAAAATAATTCCAGGTTGTCCAACAAATAGAAATTATAAATGTTTGAAGATATAGAAATGCTTATTACCTTGATTTGATAATTGCATACTGAATAAATATATTATCATCCCATACTTCATAATTGTATGCAAATATTATCAATTAATTTTAAAAGCAAAATGAAAAAAATGCAGTGGCCAATCAGAAACTTCTTCCTCAAACATGCCTCACAAATGCCTCAGTGCCATGGCACTGGTAGAAAGGGAAGTGTTTCTCACAGCTGGTGCTGAATTACCTGAAGCAAGTAGTTCAATAACATCAGATGCCATTTTACATTACAGTCTTAAAAATCATCTCTTAGTAATCTCACAATTCTTCATCTAGCTCTTAGCTAGCTATGATGAGAACATATTCTATGGTTCCCAAATTGAGTAAGTTGAATCTTGTCTTAAACTATTTTAATGCAAACCAATCATTAACAAATTAAAATTTTATCTAAAATGTCACTGGGCCCATAGTCATCAATGTGATCATCTGGAGTCACATCAGTCCCCAACTGTCAGAGACAGAACAGGAGGGCTCAGTGATGTGAAGTCACAGAGTACAGCAGAGCAGACTAGGAAATGTCACAGGTTATCTGATCCTTCACCAGTACCAATAAAATAGACTGCAAACCCTGAGGACAAGCAAAACTGTTACTTAATAAAATGCTCTGCTGATCTGGCTACAAAGAATCCAAAAGCAAAGCTCTTTTTGAACAAGTGTATGCAAAACTACTTTTTATATTAACAAAGAATACACAGGACTTCTTTTTGTCACTTGAAGAGATAGCCTTAAAACTGTTAAAAGTGCTAAACAGAACCTAAACTCTTCCAAGAAACTTTCCTCTAAGTACTTTTCCATTTTCCTCATTATTTGAAACAGGACTCCATATTCTGACAGAGCCAATAGTTGACATCGCCATTAAAGTCTGATGTTTATCCCACACTGGATCAATTACTCATATTTAAGCAGTTACCACATTCAATAGTATACTGAAAGAATCTAATGAAAATTGTAGAACAGATATCCTAACAATAGATGTGCTAATGGAATAACCTTGAACTTTTAGACATTCAAGACCAGAAGATGATCTCAAACTGTGAATGTAACTGAAAAACAGATCTTGCTTAGCACAATTCATATTGTCTTCTAAAGGTAATTATACCTCCTGAAAAAGAAATTCATTTTCAATAATTACGGTGTCTCTAAGTTGGCTTAGTTAGAAGAATCTTATGACAGGAACATTTGTAAAGAAACAAAAATTATCTTTACGGACAAACAGAAGAATCTGGCATAATTTATTAATTTACCTGAGTTCTGAGTTATAGTAAAATTCTCATGCAAGACTGCGTGTTTACCAGGGTCCTTTCGATGAGTTCATTATTTGCTGAGCCTTTTGTTATTTCTATAAACAACTCTAAAGTTAAAAGTATAAAACTTGTGCCTTAACTTTTATTACTAGCAAAATTCAAACACCAAGAAAATTTGTAAACATCATTAGCAGATGATTTTCACAAAAAGGCTCATTTTTCATAGACTTGAATAATCACGTTACATTTGTTTGGCTTTGCTGTCTGAAAAATTTAAAGAGAAAAGAAACCTAGTACAATATCTAGCAAACAGCCCATATAATTAAGTTTGTAATATACAGGGCACATGATATATGGGCCTCCAGATAATATAAGTGAAATATAGCTCCCAGCCTTCAATATGTATGAAACACTGAGTTCATGTTCTTTAAAACTGAAGCATGAATGGAGGTAAAGAGTAGGAAGAACTTATCAAGAGAAAGAGAGCTTCTAAGAGATTCAGAAATGGGTCTAGAAATTGAGTTATCTGCTGACTTGCTTCTCAAGAGTGTTTTGTGGGGTGGTGGGGCCAGCGGCACAATGGATAACGCATCTGACTATGGATCAGAAGATTTAAGAGTGTTTTGTGGAGCAAAGCCAGGAGGTGAGGTGGGTTCACAGTGGGACAAAATGATAATTAATAAGATTACAAAATTGCTTAGTTAATACTGATCCAGTGGAAAATGACGAGAATGTATGAAGTGGGACAAAACAGTGGTCAACCATTAAGATTATAACAACTGTGTTACTTAGGTAATACTGATTAAATGAGGATGACAAGGGAAAGGAAGTCATATGGTGAGCATACATGGAAGGACCAAGAGTTTTCTGGGAAGGAATGGGCTAAAGAGGGTTTGGTCCCCACCCATAGTGACTAATGCCTATTTAGAATGTCCACCCCTGTTTTTCTTCCCTAAGAAAGAACATGAGTGTAGCTGGACCTCTTTTTCTTGAAGCCTTTCCTTCAAAGAATGTGCCACTAGCCACAACTGTCTTCTATGCTGATTGCTGAGCCCTTTCTAACTGCCTGTAAGATTTATTATGAACTTAACTTTCTACATTATTAGAAGACTAAAATTAATCACACTGAGATTTACCAGCTCTTTAAAGAAAAGAATACAAGTTTGACCTTTTTTTCTCCCAAAGATGAAAAAGGAACAAAGATAGGAGCAAAGTAATTGGCATTTTAAAGGACTTTGGTTTTATAGTAACAGAATTTTCCTGATGCAGGTCATCTTCAGGTAAAAGGAATCCCTTTGAAGCTGGGATCTTGATATGTCCCTAAGCAGCTCCCAAATCAGCTACTTCCCCATCCTCTCAGCCTCCTCCTTTCACAGTTCTTATCTCCTTCCAAAAGTCACTCAGGCCAACATGATAGTGGCAGTTGTTGGCCAAACAACAACCACCAATGAACATGGAACCAGTCTCTTGGCTCAGTTTTAAACTCTAAGACTGTGAAATAGGCTAACTTTATCACTACTGACTCGTCCAGTATTTCTTCCAAGCACTATCATCTCCATTCTGTATAAAAAATGCACTTATTGTATAAGGATGTAACACATAAAGCAGAAAAAGAGAAAAACATTTATTGAAATTTCAGCAACTCACAGAATTTGTTGATATGTATTGTATGTTCATGTTTGGAATGTGAATTATATGTGGTGCTAACTACAAACTAACTTCCAATGTCAACTGATTATAGAGACCAACAACTTTTTAGGAAAACAAAAATGGCTATACAATACATCGCTTATGTACAGTTTTCTACATGTAACATTTGCTAAAGCCTTAAAAAACTATGTACTCTTGTTAAAATCACCACCTACTGGCACTGTTACTGGCAGATTACAGAACAAGGATAATCTATTCCATAGAGCTAGTTTTTTTTGAGACAGGGTCTCGCTTTGTAGTTCAAGCTGGCTCTGACTGAGCTCACTACGTAGCCCAGGCAAGCCTTGAACTCAGCAATCCTCCTGTCTCTGCTTCCCGAGTGCTGGGATGACAGGCATGAACCACCATGCCCGGCACTGTGGTATGTAGTATTGATGGCTGGTGGGTGTGAGTCTCCACGCCCAGCATTGTATATGGTTTCTGGGGATCGAACTCAGGACCTTGCACTTGCGAGGCAGGCACCGGAAACACTGAGCTAACCCTCCGGCCCTACATACAGCTAGTTTTGTAAAGAAAATTGAATACTACATTATAAAATAAAAACCATGGAACTTTTAATTTTTATTTGGATGAGGTAGTTAGGAATATTATTTTGATGAGGAAGGAACAAAATAATAAAAAAAATTCAAAGTTCTGGTCAAAGCTTCTTCCTTCACTACAAAAGAGTAATTCCAGCAGAGATACCTTTAAACAGAAAGTGTATTTTCATTACTTTCTCATTGCTGGGGCAAAATACCAGACTGCTACAAGTTAAAAAAGGGAAGATTTGTTTTATCTCACAGTGTGTCGAGGTTTCAGTGTACAGTAGTCTGGCTCAAAGGTAGGGCAGCATGGCAGAGGAGGATGATAGGAAGAAACAGCTCACAACAGAGTAGCAGGAAGCATTAAGGCCCCATTCTTTTTCCATTTTTGTTCTACCCAGGCTATAAAGCTATTGGTTGGTGTCACCCTAACCCAAGGAGTATTTACTTCAGTAAATCCATCGTGCACACTTAGAACTATGCTAACCTTCAGTGAACAGACCCAGTACCACAGACCCATAACCCAGTCATGGGCCCATAAGCACATGAGATTTTGGGGTAACATCCAGACATAAGCTGCAACAACATCCCAAGCTTGGAATTTCTTATTTTGTCCCCAAAAGTTCCTCTGACTAGCATACTTAACAAAGCAGTAATAACATAAACAAATGAATTAAAGTCTTATAATACTCAAAGCAAAATAGAAATGTCTCTGATTACTTGCAGTTACTAATACGGACCATCAGAAAAAAAAAAATAATTTACAGCTGGCTTCACCACAAATGGCTTCTTAATGTAGACAGTGACTTGGACATAGAAATATTACATTAGAATGAGAAAAATAGTTTATGAACTATCTAGGCTTGTAAGTTTAAGGGGTTACATATTGTCATAACAAATGAGTTTTACTGCATTTGATTCCCATCTCTATGTCTTTTCCATTTTTATTTTACTTTCTTTCATTATGAGGTACATAACTTTCATTAACTTTTGAAGTTACAAAAAACATGGTGTTTTTTAAAAAAAGACCTACATATAGCATCTAATGATTATTACCGATCCCAAATAAAAATGTCAGTGTACTCTCTACTGTTTAGCATTACATAAAAAGAATGTTTTTAAGCCTTCTATATGAACATAACTTTAAAGAGTGCATTATACGGATACACTATCATTTACACAATTATTCTCTTTGCATGAACCCCAGTGTGCTCTCAATTTTTCACATTACACAGCAATTTCTCAAAGACTTTAAGCACATGTATTTTAATTTTAAGGAAATAAAATCATAGGATATTTTGAACACAGACAAGAAATAGGAAACATATGGACAAGTTAATAAATAGAATTACAGAAAATTAATTATACAGAATTTATTACACAATACTCAAAATCACTTAAGTCTGGAAAGATGAAACTATCCTTTCAAAATATCCTTTCCGACAAGCATAATTTTGTTTTCACTTTTACATGAAGTAATCCTTAGTTTTTAAAATACTAGAGTTCCTTTAAGAACTTCAGAAAAGATCTTTTTCTTTACTTTCAAAGTCCAAAGGCCGGGCTTGCATTGGTTTCTGTTTGTAGAATCGTATGTCTCTCTGTAGAAGAATACACCCAGGACAACAGCCCATATCTATCAATTTCCCTTAAATTCTTTCATACTGACAGCTGATGAGAATATCACTTACAAATTGGAACCTGCAGTCTCTAGAAACATAAAGACCACACTGCATTGTTTTATTGCTATAAATTCAGCATTTTTTTTTCTGGCCCTTTATTTCTACGACAAAATTCACAGAATTCTCTTGGCACGCAGAATGAAATGTGAATAATTACCATAAGGAAGAGAGGGCTTCATGTTTGCAATTTAAACTAAAACCCAGACAGAAAAGCCCAAGAAGTAAAGCCCAAAAGCCTATCCCAGCACAGTCAGCATTTACTAATGATAATGGGGATTCAATGTATTTCAGTCACTCTTCATTTATGCACATTTTTAAAAAATGATTTTTAAAAGCTTTAATAAGATCCATTATTATGGAAATGGCAAAACATTTGCTAAGAAACTTCAAGCCTAGTCAGGCTATTATAAAAACAGGACAGGAGAAATCCTTTCCAATTACTAATAAGATGAGACTTCTGACAATCCCTAAGATAATCAAAGTCAATTTTATACTTCTAACCAGATTTTTACTTAGTGAACTTTTCTATCTGAATAAGGTAAGATACATGTATTGTAACAAGGATAATGAGTACTCAGAATCAATGTTCTTTGCTAAATGCATGACAAGTAATGAAGGAGATGGATGAAATTGTATCACATATAATAATCTTCTAAGTGTATTCCTTGCTGTTAAGTATTATTTTTTCATACTAATTTATGAATATACCAAAGACTACTGAAACAGTCCTTATGGATATTATTCAGAAGAGATACACCATGGCATGATCTATAAACATATCACATAATATAGTTTATGGCATAAGTAAAAGTGTCTTATGTTTTCCATTTTGGAGTTCCTCTACCTTTAGACATTAAACAAAAGGTCCTATGAGGCATGTGGTGTAAGGGCAATACAACTTTGTCCTGCTTATCTGTGGTCATGCTCCCAGAAGCCTGAAAAAGCGTTTTGGGAAAAACTCAATGTGAAGTAGGAAAGTTATCTAAATAGGGGTACGGGAGACCAGCTTGAAACCATGCTGGGAAGGCTGTCCAATGTTATTGCACCAGCTTACAAAATGGCTACTGGGGCTAGGGATTTAGCTCAAGTGGTATTACATTTACCTTGGAAGCACCAGGGTCTGAGTTCAATCCGCAGTATCACCAAAAAAAACAAAAACAAAAACAAAACGGCTGGTGATTCAACTGTGAGTCACTCCCAAGCCTGTGTGACTTACCAGATGAGCCTTTGGTTGCCATATGGAAACAGATCCTCCCTATGACATTGGCCACAGCTCAGGTCTCAATGATCGATGACACTGCGACATCTCTGATGGTGAGATGACACCGTAACTGAGGATTTCTGACTCTTGTGCAGCTGCTCTTCCAGCTCAAATGTTAGCTCATAACAACACAGATGGCTGGTTAACTATCACTTGTCCTTCAAAAGAATACATCTTTCTTCCCATCTACAAGTTTGGCTCTCATTAGTGCCTCCTGTGGTTGTTCTGCATCTGCCTTTACACCCTCTGCTACGTTGTGTAAACAACAGAGACAAGCCTGGGCCTTGTGGTCTTTGCTTAGTGGAGCTCTGACCACTCCACACCCCCATTATGCAATCCTTTAGTTCTTCTCTTGGTCTGTCGTTCTTTTATTCTCTATTGTACCCTCAGTTGGGTGGTTGTTGAGCCCCCAACGTAGAAGATTCTGTTCCATGTTTTTCTATAGGAAGAGAGTACGAGCATCTTGCTACCCAAGAGTGTAAGTATTTGATAAACTGAATTTTTAACTAACTTCAAGAAATTTGCAGACACTACAGATTGAAAGCAATATGAAAGAGGAAAACAGAAACTTACACATGGAAAAATACTGACTGTTGGAAATGACTTCTCTTCAAGATTTGACAGAGAAGGGATCAACAAAAGAGGATCTGTTTTAAAGTAGTGTGAAGAACTTCACACATGATAGCAACCCTGAGGGCACTGCATTATTAAAATAATAAATACTGTTCACCACACAGAGAGATACTGCTTTTCCTTGAAGTTCCTCTAATGGGAGAGACATGATCTCCTGGCCTGTGATCAGCCACCATACTCCTCAAATTTCTTCGAAGTTCCACATCTTACTTTAAGCATTTATATGAATTTCCCATCCTGATCCAAATACATGTGTGGTTCCACTTTATTCATGCAACTCATCTTTATATTTTACAGAAAAAAATGTAAGCTTCCAAAAACATGTATTGACTTCAGTGGCTTTTCATGTCCTTTGCTTCACTCAGTTTCATAAGCAATTTTGAGAAGGCAGGGAATGGTGAAACATAATTCAGAAACAATTCCATAGAAATAGCTGAGAAACAAGAGTATTCTAGAATTAAAAGAACAAATTTCAGTCACTGAAATAATACTTTCACATGAGATCCTTACTGTTCCCCAAATACCAGGTAAAATTGATTTGGGCAAGAGGAAATTATTGTTTGGTTATTGGATCTCTTTTCCCCATCTTAGAGAATCCTATCATTTTTAATCTACCATAGCACAGAACTTAAGGGCACTGCCAGTTTATCTAACTTATTTAATCCTTATAACAGTATTTTAGCTGCCATGTTGGCAACTTTGAATTCTCCATGAATTTCAAACATAAAACATGGTTTTACAATGAATTATTTGATGTAGCCATGTAATTAGTTACAACGAGGTAGATAATATATTTAAGGAAAACAACTAACTGCTTGCTAAATCAACATAGTTTTGATATTCTTCCTAAATATAGTATAAAGCACTTAGATACTAATTGCAAAACTAAATCCTTCATTGAGACAGTGCAGCTCCAGGGATGATAGCTCTAGCTCAGAGCAGGAAACAGTGTTACCATTAATCACTCAGCCCAAGTCTTTTTAAGGCTCTTCTCCATGTCAGGCATCACACAGGGCTTGGGGAATGAAGGGAAAAGTATGGGAAACTCTAGCCTTCTGAAGCCTGACACTGCACAATGGCAGCTGGACTCCAAACTGAGTGCAAGACCTGCTTTCCTAAGATGTCACGTCTCCACTGTCACCTATAGCACCATAAGCACTTGGATAAGGCACAGCTTCTTCATTCATAAATACGGAAACTGCCACTGTCTTACAGGATGGGCTTTAAGAGAAGTTAGTAAAGAAAATGCAAGTATGTCTCAACAACACACCTGCACCTTACAGTGGCCTCCTATCACCCATGACTTCACACACAGGCAGCTGAAGAGGCCAGCACTACTGGCTCGGGATCAGAATGATTCTTTTTGGATAGGACCACCTCATGGTGAGCATCTCTTGTCCTTCCCCACTCAGTGCCAGCATTATTCTCCACTCTTCTGTCACTATTTACACCAAAAGAAGTCCCGATATGTGTGAAGAAGGGGGGCTGGCCCCCATTGAAAGCCATGCTATACACTCTGAACGTCTAGTTTTAATTTTGCAGCTTTTGTCCTTACTATTCCAACACAGACTCTAGCCTTGTGGGTAGAATGTAAATGAAAACATAAAAAGGGTAACATCTTCCTAAAAATACTGCAACAATTCTATAATCTGTATACATAAATTCTCTTCTTGAGATCAGAAATTTTATAAAAGCTTTCATTGACAAAATATTACTAGGAAGAGCAATGATGAGATTTAATATTAGCCATATGTATTTTAATTAACAAAAGCAACCTTAGAAAGATCTAAAATAGAGATAAAATAGAGATAAAAGAATAATTTCCTTGACCTCTTTTTTTTCTACAACACTACAGTCATTCATTTATTAGCATTCTTAAGCACTGCTCTAAGAGGCTATACTGAAGACAACAGGAGTTAATCTACACTTATGGCATCAATTTATATCATTTTACACATTTGTTGACTAATACGTTTTTATCAACTACACTAATAAACTATAAAGACTTGCTTTACAACTTTAGCAAGTGGATGTCAATCTCTGTGTAGCAACAGATTCCTTTTCTTAGCTCTGCTCTGACTGAAGTCAAAGAGATCATGATATTTTCACTAATCTGTATCTGGATTTCTGCTGAGGTTTCATATAAGATCCAATTATCTTAGAAATAGAACAGCTCAAGAATTTGGGCCGTGATACAGACTTGGGAAAGATCCAAAACATCTTCTAATTAAAAGCATGGAATATATTCTGTGGAGGAAGGCAACCAGCTCAGTGTTTCAGAGACTTATAGATTCTATTTGCTTTATAAAAATTAGCATGTGGTATACTTATTAAAATTAAATTATTATTAAAATGTATTATTCTGTAAAATCAGCATGCCACTATTTATAAACTCCAGCTATGGGATAGCACCAGGGTAACAGAAATATATAATCAACTTAGTCCTTTGTGTTATGATGGAAGGATTACTAACTAAAGAAGGCAAAAAGCTTAAGGCAGGCAAAAATAATTTCACAATATAGTTAGCAACCAGCCAGCAAAAGAAAAATATGAGTATTTAAGACAAAAAAACACAGATAATGACTGTACAATGACTAATAGTCACTCTTAGAGCTGAGAAAATGTAATATTTTAAGAGAAATGAATGAGGTAACAATGACTATAAAACACAGAGGAAGAAAATTCAGAAGGAACTGTGTATTAAAATGGCCACATGCTAGGTTTAAGTAACTGGCCCCTCAATCTTATACTAGGGACTTGATCACCTAACAGAGCCACATTCAGGGATGGCGCCCAGGGAGGTGACCAGACCACAGTAGTGTGAAAGTCATCAGCAGATTAATCCACTGATGAGCTCACTGCTGAATGTGCTATTAGGAGTTGAGTTCTTAAGAGAACACTCTTAAACCTCAGCCTGTGCATGTACGTGAACACTGAAAGAAGAAAATCATTTAGTAAAGAAAATTGAAATGTTAGTTTTTTGCTAGCCAGGAAGTATTACCACCTAGGTGACTTGAGCTGCTACATGTTTCTCAACTACTTTTCTGTCATTTTCTATTATCAACGCATTCAATAAACATCCTTTAAATGCATACTGTGACCCAGACCTAGGATGGCAAATGTTTTCTTAAAGAGACAGATGGCAGACATCTTAGACTTTACTGACCAAGACATAAAACCAAGGAGGTTACCTGTATTTAATCACTTAAATGTATACCATGCCACATATAAAACTGTCTTCAGTTAATCAAAAAAAGCAATAAATCAATGAAACTAAAATTAATAGCATATACTAGCTTCTTCTCTCAAAAATTGAGGAGGTGGATATTATACTTTTCAGATATGGAAATGAGACCCAGATTAGATATGTGACTGGTTGTATTGAGGGCCAGAGGCAGTATTTGAACTCATGACTTCTGGGTAACAGCAAAAAGTATCTCCACTACTCCATGTGCAGTTCACTCCCACATAGAGGACTAAGTGACTCCTACTAATGCAGGTCATGGGGCACATCCTAGAATATGTAAATATAACACTATGGTAATAGCTGTAGTTGATAAGGGTGATAAACAATACATGTTTGTGATATCAGTCACTAAACACTGTCCTGTATTCTTAAATCCTTCGGGTCATCTGATTCATCATAGTACTTACTGTAGAAGGTACTGCTTCTGTGAGGAACCTGAGGAAGACATTAAGGAACTGCCTCTGTAGCAATCTTTATTCGAGATTGAAGTTCATTCCTGGTCTTCCTCAAAGCAGAACCCTAGTGATTTTGAGATTCAGTTCTATTTCAGTTTGTGATTACTTCCTTCATTTTCCTTTAGAGTGGCCAAGATGTAATGGCTTCCTGTCTTTCATCTCTTGGGTCAAAGGGATGGCTTAATTTAAAACTGAAAACTAAGTACAGCTGTTGGCATTAAAGGGTGAAATACAGTATAGTTTCTTAGAGTAAACTTTTGAATCCATGAAACACTAATGATGTAAAAAAGAAAATCACCCTAGTTCAAAGCATAATTCTGGAGTAGCTCTGTGGTAAAGCCAGTGTATTCTTCTGTGCAGAAATATTCACCCAAAAGGGACTGTCTTTGGTCAGTACTGAACACTGAAATGGACAATGTGCTCATCTTTGCCACAAGTTGAGTTTGACACAGGCTGGAAGTGGCACTATGAAATACTTTCTTTTCTGTACCAAACATTTCCCCACTACAAAGACAGATATGAACAGTGAACAAAATCGGCTATGATTAAATATCATTACTCTACCTGGATGGCCATAGTGTTTCTGTTACCTACCAGATTCTGATGAACTATGTGAAAGTTTGGTAGGACTGTGCTGAACAGTTCTTCAGCAGCAAGTGCTGTGACAGACTGGCCCTCACTGTGGCAATCTGGAAAATAAGCGACACCCTAGTGCCTCACACTGGCTTTCACTTCTCTGATTTTGAGAACATGAAACTTTTGAATGTACTCTGGCCTTTGTGTATATTTCTGTATAGAAAGTAGCCTGATCTCCAGCAGCCTGCTCTCCTGATCATTGTAATTCTGCTCTGTAAATCATTCAATCAGCACTCCAGTTTCCTGAGTTGCCTTTTGTGGACCTGGCTATATAAACTCCAATGGGCAGTAGCACCTCCTTGTAGGGAACTCTCAAAGTCATTTTTCTGAATTGACAGTGTTAGTGAGCACACCCAGACTACTGCAAATTCATAATGATAAATTCTATGTCATCTTTCTTGGAAACAAAATAGCAGGATGGCTTTTCTTATGGAAATAATGCCATCAGACACTTTTACACACAACAAAGAATACTGATCAAGTTTAGTTTTACCACTTACAAATGTAATAATTTCCTTTCTCAAATTTTTCTTCACAGGTCAGTCTGTGTTTAATTCTTTATTAACATTCTCACAATCTGTCATTACAAGGTTTAGTTAATTTTTCACCTTACTTGTGAATCGCTTTCCCAAGCCAAAATATACTCAATTGTGTCCCATTTATGACAACATGTTCTCACATACTCTCACTGTCCTGACCTGTGTTTTATAGCTTTACCTTGCGAACATTTGCCAAGCGATTCATCATCAAAGACTCCTCCCGATCATCATCGTCATCCAGGTCAAGCATGGGTGTGCTGAAGGGGTCAATGAGGCTACAGCACCGGGAGCCTTCATCCCGGGGGTCAAAGGGGTCCACGATGATAGGCTCTGTGCCTTTGATCTCGCAACGACAGAAGGGGCAGCCCTGGCCATCTGACTCCTAAACAGACACACAGAAAGTGCACTTTTTAGTCTTTGTAAATAAGAAACACTCCAAAGACATGTCAACATTGTACCTGTATAAAAAATTGCGAAGGAAGGAAGGAAAGAAAGAAAGAAACCTGAGGCTTGTGGGTAGGAAGCAACTGCTTTTTTAAGTAATTCTGAAGTACCAAGGCTTCAGAGTCCTACAGGATACTGACAATTGTGTCACACCTTTCTTTACGTTAAGGAAACAAAACAAACTAAACATTCTGTTACTGTGAAGGGAAGCAGCATGTGTGCCCCACTGCTCTGTAAGAAAGACGCTATGATAAAAACTTCATAGTAGATAAAACAATAATAGCAATAAGAATACTCCATTACAAAGTTTATTTTGGAGAAGTTCCTATGGCTATATCTAGGTAAATAATTGTTTTTGTTTCCTAGGTCTTTTAAAAATCTTGACTAATAATAAAGGGGGAAGAGTAAACTTATATTCAGAAGTTGTCATCTATCCTGAAAGACTATCAGCTTGATGAAACACATTTGAAATGTAATACTTCCTGATATATTAACTTTTATCTCCAATTTTGCTTTCAAACTAATTACTGGAAAAGGAGCAATGGTGAATGCATCACACCATGAGATGTGATTTCAAAATATGTTGCAAAGTCACAGCAAGAAAAACATCATGGCACAGGCACAAAAATAAATGTGTAGACAAAAAAACAGAATAGAGCACACAGAAACCAACTCGCAAAGCCACATCTGTCAGATTCTCCAGGAAAAGGGCCAAAAACATGCTCTGGAGAAAAGACAACTTCTTTAACAAATGAGGCTGGAAAAACTGGGTTTCTATATGGAGATGATTGAAAGTAGATCGCTACCTCTCATCCTGTACAAAAAATGAATTTGAAATATCTCAGAGTACTAGATGTAAGATCTGCAACTTTGAAATTGCTAAAAGAAATCATAGGGAAATCACTTCAAGGCATAGGCACAGGCAAAGAATCCCAATTAGAAATCCAACAGAACAGAAAATATCAAAAGCCAACAAGTGGGATAAATCAAATTTAAAGCTTTTGTACAGCAATGGAAAAAAATCACCAATGAAGAGACATTTCTCAGACTGGAAGAAGCTCTTTGTCAGCTCTTCTTCAGACAAAGAATGATGACTATATGAAGAACTAAAAAAAACAGAAAAAAACCCTTAATATTAAACCTTAATATTAAACACCAAATCAAATAGCCTAATCAATATATGTGTAAAGGAGTTGAACAGATACTTTTTTTTTTCCAGATGGGGTCTCACTGTAGTTCAGGCTAGCCTTGAATTCACTATGAACAAAGGCTGACCTCAAACTTGTGGCGATTCTCCTGCCTCAGCTTCCCAAGTGCTAGGAATTACAAGAGTGTATGCTCCTTACCCACACACACAGTGGAACAGATTCTTCTTAAGGGAAAAAGCACAACTGGCCAATAAGTGTGTATGAGATGGGAGGAAGAGGATGAAAGGGGGACTACAATGGATTCAGACACATTATATACATGTAGCAATTCCTCATGAAGTAATCATTATGTACTTCATACATGTACAAAAAACTAAAAATTTAATTTTTTAATCTAAAGATACGCACATTGCAATCTAAAGATACTAATATTTGAGATGAGAGAAATGCAATTTAAAACTACGTTAAGAATGTCACTTACCCCAATCAGTAGGGCCAGAGATTTTGCTCAGTGGTTCTGGCACCTCCCTAGCAAACTCAAGATCCTAGGTTGGATCCCTGGTAACCACAAACAACACTGGGTGTGGTGACTCATGCCCATCAGCAATCAGTACAACATACTATAGTCCCAGGTGTGGTGGCTCACACCTGTGATACCAGCACTTGGAAGGCAGAGGCAGGAGGATTGCTGAGTTTGAGGCTTGCCTGGGCTACATAGTGAGCTGAGGGCCAGCCTGAACTACAAAACAAGACCCTGTCTGAAAAAAAAGAAAAGAAAAGAAAAAAGAAAACACACACACACCGTAAAACTCAAAATCCAATAAATGCTCCTAAGGATATAGGGTAAAAGAAAACCTTTCTATACTGTTTGTGGAAATACAAACATCCCTGATGAAATTGCACAATATTTAACTTTAGATTGTCCCAACTGCTTAGTTTAATGGGAGACTGATGACCTACCTATGCAAAGCAATGTTAAGTTCGGTGGAAATTCTCTAGATTTACTCCAATGAGGAAATTACCAAATATCTGGGCAAAGTCTAAGGTAGGTAATTTCTTTAAACTTTTCTTGGATTGGGCCGGGGGGTTAGTTCAGTGGTTCCGGCGGCTGCCTCGCAAGCCCAAGGTCCTGAGTTCCATCCAGGTAACCACATACGATGCTGGGTGTGGTGACTCATGCCCACCAGCAATCAATACCACATACCACAGTGCCGGGCGTGGTGGCTCACTCCTGTAATCCCAGCACTCAGGAGGCAGAGACAGGAGGATTGCTGAGTTTGAGGCTTGCCTGGGCTATATAGTGAGCTCAAGGCCAGCCTGAACTACAGAGCGAGACCCTGTCAAAAAAAAAAACAAAAAAACAAAAGACAAAACCACTTTTCTTGGATTAACCAATTTAATATTTCCACATAAATTGTTAAAAAAACAAAATAAATTATACATTCTTGGGTCTCCTTAAAGAAAATAAAAAGCAACAACCCCTAAAATCATCTGCTTTTATATAATTTGAAGACCACTTACATGACAAACTTTCTGAAGTATGGTGGTACAAAGAAATAGATATGTCTATATAGGACCATCTGGTGTCTACCATCACACATGTTCAGCTTTGGGGGCTTGAAAGCACTGAGTGTAAATGCTTTTGATTCATTGTTTTGCAAATCATTAAACTAAGATTTAATTCTTCCATTTGGATAACCTCTCCCCATTGATTTTTTTTTTTAGCCCAGAAGTAAATATTGAACAGTCTCAATTGTCCTGCCATCTTTCAATAAGAACATTAAATGTATTACATATTCAATATGTATTATGTCCTAGTCAAATTGTTATTAAACGTCAAAGGGGATCAATTTTGCACACCTGTGAACTTATCTTACAGATCTATGTAACACACTGTAAAAAGATGGTTATATTACTCGGAAGGAAGTTAAAAAGCACTGCTGCTCTGTGTCTTTAAGGAAAAAGAAGGTAAAGTAGTCTGCATCATAAGAGGACATTTCCTTCAAAAATACACTGGAAATTATTACAGAAAATGTCAGACATATACAGAAGGAAAGAGACAGGTATAATGAACTTCTGTGTACCCACACCCACCAACTTGCCCTGCTCCCTCTGCTTTTGGACTACTGTGAAGTCCTTCTTAACCTTCATATTAAGTCATCAAGAAATACTTTAATATGTATAAAGAGAAACACCAAACCTTTTAAAGAAGTAACTACAGCATAAGTATCATAATTTACAAAGCAAGTTGAATCATTAAAGTCACGTGGGGCTGGAGATTTAGCTCAGTGGTTCAGGTGCTTGCCTAGCAAGCGCAAGGTCCCTGGTTCAATGCCAGGTAACCACATACAATACCAGGCATGGTGACTCATGCCCACCCGCAATCAGTACCATATACCACAGTGCTGGCTCGCACCAATAATCCCAGCACTCTGGAGGCAGAGGCAGGAGGATTACTGAGTTTGAGGCTTGCCTGGGCTCCATAGGCTCAGGGCCAGCCTCAACTACAAAACAAGACCCTGTCTCAAAAAAAAAAAAAAAAAAAAGAATAAATAAAATAAAAAATAAATAGAGTATGTCACTTGTGACTGCAGTGCCCAGAACATGCAACCTGCTCTGTTGGGCCACAAAGGGTTCTCTTAGAATACTGAGGGTCAACATACATGTACACACACTCGGGTGGAGGGTGATGTGGAGTTCTGTCATCTCTTTCCTCATAAGGGTGACTGAAGATATCTCACTTTGAAGGAGGAAGTGATAGGGAAGGATCATTTCTTAACAGCATAAGTAAAAGACTTGCCACAGTTCATCTAAAATGGAATTGAGTTTTTTCTCTATCCTTCTCACCTGGAAGTTTCATGAAACAAACTGCTAAGTGTGTCAGAGTAGCTGTTGCAATGATGATGTCAAAGAAGGTATTTTCTCTTCAGATTTACTTATTGAAAGTTCTTATTACACATCAACAGGATAGATGCAATGACTATTCTGATTTGCAAACAGATCACACAGACTGTATCTCCTTACTGGTACTTACTCTAATATGACTTCACCCATCATTCTTCCTTTATAAACTGACTACTGTCATAAGCAAATTAAGTCAAACCATAAATTCTCAAATGCTACTTTGGTTACTCTGCCTAGTTTCTGTCATATGCTTGACTGAATACAAATGAAGAATGTCTATAATAGACATATAACTCATCATGATTGTCCTTCAATAATTAAAATAATGTTTCTGTCAATATATACTTAATAGAAGATGAAAGAATGTATGTTTAATGAAGACCAGAAATAACTCTTTTCCTAGTCTTTAATATAGTCATACTGTATGAAGGAGAAGAGGAAGTACTTAGAAATTCTAGTATTCTAATTGACTCAGTAGATTTCACTTCCTCAAATAAATACTTCCAAAATCAAAGGATACAGAAGCTATCAGTAGATACTCCACATATCTAAAATTCACCTATGTAATATAAGATGGAGTGATTCAGACTCACATTGCAAACATTAGCACTAAAAGTTAATGGTATACAGTTATTATTCTGAGTTAGGTAACCTCAGAATAAACATTAAGAGCAGAAAATTGCAAATAAGTTTTTCTTAAATACTGTTAAGATAAACCTTACATGAAACACAATTTATTCATTTTCAGGATGATTAATTAGAGGCACTCTGCCTTCTAACACATGCAATATACATGGATGGTCCCAGAGAATACAGATAGCCTCAAGAGTCACATTTTGGAGTGCATTTTACTTCTATTCTGTCTGTGAGTGTTTTCCTTACTAGTAACTTCTAATTTATACTACTTTACTGTTTTTCATGTGGCTTGGAGATCATCATAGAATCTTTAAAATGTGTTTTTATTTTAAATTGAATTCTTTATTGGTACATTATATATACAACTCACAATCACACACAACATTGGGGAATTTGTACCAATATGTGACACAGGTCAATTCTCATTTTTACCCACATCCCTATCCACCCACCTCCTCCCCACCCCCTATATACATACTTTTTTTAATTTTTTTTCCTAATCATGTTTTAAAACGTGTTTTTTAATAAAATGGAGTATTCCTCTGCCATAAAGAATGACAAGTTTCATTCATTTATGTGCAAATGGATACACCTTGAGGACATACTAATAAATGAAATAAATAGATCACAGATATGTAAATACTGTACCATTTCTCTGGTATGAGAAAAAAGGTATCACTTACTGTAGATGTAAATGAATTCTAGAAGGTATGATAGATTTTGTAAAATAGGAAATACTCAAAGGGGATGTGGTGGGGGAACATAATGAGGGGAAAGAATAAATATGATTTGGAAAGAAAAATAAATCGCATGTATATAAGAGGTGGGGGGTTGTGGGTGGGTAGTGATATGGGTAAAAATGAGAATTAACTTCTGTTACATACTGGTACAAATTCCCCAATGTTGAGTGTGATTGTGAGCTGTATATAAAATGTATCAATAAAGAATTCAATTTAAAAAAGTGGCAGTTGTATTTGAAATGATTATATGTAAGTACACTAGAACAGACCTGGTCTATATGAGGTGTTTTCAGAGCAGAATATTCTTTGTTAAATACTAAATTTCTTGCTAAATACACTAGATAACTTTCTGTTGAAGGAAGATAATTAATAGCAGTATTTCACTAAATGCCTCAGAGTGGACAGTCTTTAGTTTTGGTCTTCTTGTAGGATGGATAACAGAAGAAGGCATTAACCAATGTTGGCTCTTTTAGTTTTGATTTGGGAGGACCATAAAAAACGTGTACAGTGATTCAGAAAAAGTTCATAGATACTGTGCATTAGGATATGGGACTGAACTTCAATCTCTATTGGTTGTTCTATGTGACATTAGACAATTCATTCTTTCTTATTAGCAAGAAATAATGAGATAATCCACAATTTAAAGACCAAGGGACAAATTAGCTCAAAGTGCTAAGAAATGCTGTCCACATTTCAGTTGGTATAATTACTATGAAAAGTCTCAAAAGCCAAATAAGTATAGTGAAAAAAAAAACCTCACCCTTTGCAACAAAACTCCTACTTTCACAGCAATACAATTGTATAATGAAATGAATATAATTTTAAAACCTCAGCATTATGTGTACATTGCTTAAATCATAATTGAAAATTTAAGATATCTAAGTGACTGCATTAGTTTCTATATTTGGAACAGTAATAACTAAACTTCCAGGGACTGTGGACAGTGCTAACCTCATTTAAATCTATGATATAAGCACAATTATTGTTCCTATTTTATCAGTAATAAAATTAACAGTGTACATAATTTATAAAGTCACACAGCGTGGCAGTGTGGAGTGGGAAATGGTAAGGGAGTCCACTTCAAAAGGCTCATTACTTCATCTCTGGTTTCTGATGTTAGATGTTTGACAATCTCAGATTTACAGACTAGGTTAAAATAAAATTCAAAAATAGCTCTTTGTAACTAATTACTCATTAATAGAAAAAACTGAACTATTTTGTTCAATTGCAAATTTCAAAGTGAAAGATAACCCAACAATCAATGAAAACTTTAACATTTTCAGCTTTTTAATAGGAAGATACAAAACTTGTCTAAGTAAGAAAAATATAAATGCATGAAGTTAGTGAGTTCACACTATAAGGATAGTCTGCTTCATAGAATCACCTTTGAAACACATGAAATATCCATATCCATATTAGACTCAACTAAGAATGTCTCCAAGTGCCAGAATCTTACGGTCCAGGCACATCCCAATACATGAGACTATGTCTAATGTAGTCAGTAAACTCATTAAGCATTTACTCTAAATAAAATCATTTCTTCAGATGTGTTTCCTTCTCATTCCTACTGCAGTCCTCTAGGTCAAGACATCACTAACTTTTTAAAACAAGTCTTCTAATCAATTTATTACTCATAAAATGGAAAAGCTCTAACATTTCATTTTATCAGACATATACAGAAAGATACAACATATCAAATCAATAACTGAAATACTGTTTTAAAACATGGTTAGTGGCAGATATTTCTTATTTGTAGAACTACAGTACTAGACTTTCAGTCAGGGTAGCAACTAGATGTAGGGTTGATTGTGAAGGATGATAAAGTAAAATGTTTCTTACTAAGAACTGATTATCTGAGTTGCTTCTCAATGCTCTGAGACAACTACATATTTTCCTCAACAGTGCACTCTCAACTGGGGGCCTCCCCAAATCTTTCATCATATCATATTAATGCCACAGCTAACTGATTTTCATCTAGTGACTTCTTGTAAAATACTATTTTGAACACTCCAATATCCTTCCTTTAAAATATTTTGGAAAAACATTCAAGAAAAATTATAGGAAAATATTAATTTTACCTTTTGTTGGATTAAAGTCTTTAACAGTAATTCAAAATATGTACTCATATTCAGCTAACAACTTATTCATTTCTCTTTTAGTGTCATTCAAAGTCATTTTCTAGATTGAATGGAAAATTTACAAAGCAACAGTTCCTTCCTTTGTGTCTTCTGTGGTGGCCCTGCAGCATCCCAGCTGTGCAGTATAGCACTGTACAAGGGAAGATAGGAGCAGCTTGGGGCCAAGAACACAAACATTTTGCTAATATCCCGTTAATATGAAGAAGTGAAAGCAAACTCTCCAAGCTTTATTAGCCAAGGGTAGAACAGAAATGCTGCACCCACAGTCATGCTGCTTCAAAGAAGGCCTCTGGAAAGGTGATTAGTAGGTTTATTCAGTATTCTGTGCAAACTCCGGCATGCTTATTCAATTTATTAAATGACACAGATGTTTCAGAAGAAGAAATAAGCAGCTGACACTTCTTCAGGAGCATGACTAATGGGCCATTATGACAGCAATTAGGGAGTCACCACTTGCAGCCTGTAACAACTGACACTGCTACCGTGCATTTCTTAGGTTTTCTGTTAATTACATAAAATTTAAGTCTCTAATGAATTTCAGTTAAACCAAAATGGGGCATCAAATGGAAGAAATGTTGGTGAAGAATTACTTGATAAAAATGCACATTAGCTGAACACATTATGTTTTATGGTCATGGTTTAATATTTTCTACTGGATTCTGACTGATTTCTCATAGGTCGTTGGCAGACATGCAGCATTGAAATCATTTTCATATCAGTATGCCCATTCGAAGTGGTGGGAAAAAAATGTCTGGCATCTTTAATTAAATTGGAAAAAAATAAAAACTGTCTAACATCCATAATTAAGTTTGCAGGATAAGAAGATACTTTTTAAAAAAAGTAATTATACTATCCTTTATCCAACTTCCAGATTTAATTTTCACTGTTTGAGGGTAGGGGCTGGATCTGAGCATTCTCAGCTCAAAGATTACTATAGCACCTGCACATGGCAGCTACTCAAGCCATGTTTTCTAGGTAAGTGAATAAATGAATCAATGTGAGACAGTGATGATGATCAAACAGCACAGGTTTTCATCTACCAAATCAGTCAGAGCAAACAAAACATATTCTTCTTGTGTCCAATTTAGTTTGAGAAATTAGTTCTCTATGATAAGAACAATACTCATCTATTTCTAAGACACTGGCAATAAGTCAGAAAACATGGACCTCACCAACATATCACTTGGTAATAAAAGTAAATTTGTAAAGGATAAAACATATTACTACATTTCACATTATATTTAGAAATTTAGATAGAAAGTTTGGAAATTAATAGCAGAACTAAGGAAATGCACCATAATTTTGTTCTTTCATTCATAATTCACTATCAAATTAGATTAAATCCCGTGTGCCTTAATTTTTGGGATTCAGGTGAGAGGTTTTTAGGAAACCTAATATTTTTCAACTGTATTTTAAGTGGCTTAACTTTATAGACTTTTATTTTTATTATATTACATGGAGACTTTATAATAAAATACTTAAATGATTACAAAACAGTGTTGTACCTGAAATGACATGAAAGTTGCCAGAATAGTCTGCTGATAGGAAATATGACTATGAAATCTGTACAGAAATGTAGAAACATTGAGTAGTCCAAAGGTACTACAGAAATGTTCAAAAGCTAACACCTCCTTAATTAGTATGATCCCTCCATGGCATGGGGTTTCCTGAATATTATTTTAGAATTCTCAAACAGTGCCCTAAGAACAAGTTTATTTAGAAAGAGGCAAACTTCAATCAGGGATCACTGTGAATGTTCCTTGGTGTTAAAAAGGAACTCAGCCTCTGGGGGACTGCTGCTAGCATTGTAAGAAATAAAAATAAGAACAGGGCTCAAAAACAAGTAGAGAAAAATCAAAATGGTAAAAGTTGAAAGAAGTCACATAATAGCGATTACATGGAACAAAATGGATCCCAGGCTTAGAAATTTTGAGACTCATTCTTAGATCTGGGGCATGATAAAAAGGTCTCTGAAAGACCATAGGCACTTACTTCTCAGAAAAGAACTGGGCAGAACACAGACACGGGAAGGCTTTTCACAACTGATCTACCACAATGTCTCTTGCTTAATACTGTAGAATTCTGGATTTCTTGTCATCTTTTACATTATCAGCACACAGTCTGTAACTAATTAGAGAAGAACTTCCAATGTGTAGATGAAATACTAAGGAAAAGAATTCAAAATTAGGTAAAATAACCCACATTCTAAAAACGAAGTATATGTGTAAACATTTACAAGATAATGAGGTGACAGCCTACAGATACAAATCAAAACATGTGAAAAGACTATTAGTACAATACTTTGTGTAGAAAAATAGAAGATTAACATTAAAAAAGGGTCTTGCTGCCAGGCATGGTGGCTCGTGCCTGTAATCCCAGCACTCGGGAGGCAGAGACAGGAGGATTGCTGAGTTTGAGGCTTGCCTGGGTTACATAGTGAGCTCAGGGCCAGCCTGAACTGCAAAGCAAGACCCTGTCTCAAAAAACAAAACAAAACAAAACAAAACAAAGGTCTTGCTTAGTAAACAATTACTTTTATTACTTCTAAAACTTCTGCTAATATTTTAACTAAACACTGTTTTCAGTGTTTAACAAATTGTGCCCTTCCTCACTTCCTCAATTTCTAAAAGTAAAACTGAGATGTAAATATAAAAAAGAGAAATAGCAAATGTTAACAATTAATGAGTATGTTGGATATCACCTTATATAAGGTCACTAGATCAAAATGAAAGAAAATCACAAAATGAATCAAATAAGCTATTAGAAATAAGATCAACTGGGCTGGAGATTTAGCTCAGTGGCTCCTGTGCCTGCCTAGCAAGTGCAAGGTCCCTGGTTCAATCCCCAGTCACAACATACAATACTGGGTGTGGTGACTCACACCCACCCCCCCAGCCATCAGCAGCAGGTACCACAATGTTGGGTGTGGAGCTCACTCTGGTAATCCCAGCACTGGGGAGGCAGAGGCAGGAGGACTGCTGAGTTTGAGGCTTGCCTGGGCTACATAGTGAGCACAGGGCCAGCCTGTGAGATGCTAGCCCTAGGGTCTCAAGAAACAAATGAATAAATGAGTAAATAAATACATAAATAAGATCAATTATACTATTTGGAGAATATAGAATCTTATGTAGAAAAAGTATGGTAATTTAAAGAACAAAGGACAAAATATTAATAATGTAGCAATGATAAGTCCTTTGGGAAATTGTTGGTAAACTTGATAAATAAAATAAATACTGGCTTTGAGATTGTGTTAAAAAAAAAAGCAATTTTCTTTCAAAAAATATACAACCAAAACCAAAAATTTCTCGTTTCATATTTGGCCAGACTTTTCAAGAAAACATCACTACCTCAATCAGGAGTACATGATTATTAGAGATTTTACATAATGCTTTAAATAATGTTTTACTAATCCAATATTTCTCCCAAAGTAGTAAGCGCTTAGATTCTTGAACCCACTTAACCCTTAAATAGTAAGCACAGCATTAGTTAACATGGGTGCTGCAAAATGTAACATGGGCATTTTCCAGATGCAAAGCCATGAGAAAATCACAGAAACAAAAAGCTCTGTGTGGAGGGAGAGAGCAGTACGTTTCACTTTACAATTCTTCCCTTCATTAGAAAGATGTGCAGACTTTTACTTTCAGGGTTCCTGTAAGAACCATACTATCACACTAAATGCCTGAGTCAATGCAAAGGGATGACAAAAGTTGGCCTTTTTGTCAACTTAAGTTCTATCCTGAAACACTGAAGAGGTATTGAGTCAACCTAAGGAGTCCCCGACACTCAGAGTCACTGACTCAACAGCTGTATAATACCTTCTACCCATGCATTTGAAACACACTCGGTGGTGGGCAATTTTATCTTCTACTAGCACATCTAAATTTACTGAAAGTCATTTTTAAAAAGGCACTACTAAGTTTGCAGAACTATCCATGTTAACATAAGCAGGAAATAAGTGTCTATGTGCTGTGAACTATTTCTGTTGATGCCACATTGAGCCTCCTTCTTCCTGAAATATCTGTGTGGACTGTAAGAAATCTATCAACACAATCAAAGGATAACAGAAAACAAGAGCAAAGATATCAAGAAAAACCTAAGGTAAAATAAAACACAAATGTACATTGAGTGGGCTGTTAAATTATTTTCCTGAAGTAGCAGAGGTGTGTGTAAGTTCAGACAGGCGTTTAAAAAGGCAAACCAATTACAGCTCATCTTCCAGCTCTTCCTCTTTTCCCTAAATCATTTTTAAAGAACTCTTCCCCCCAAAAAAACATCCTTAAGACTATGAAAATGTGAAAATTATGATATTTTATTATAAGGTACCAGCTCAACAATTTGTTTGAAGCTGTCTGCCCCTTTCCACGAATCTAAACCCATCTTTCCCCGTGTAACACAGAGGCACTATTAGGGTCTGGGACTAAGGAATAGGTTATTACATTATCAAATGGGAATTTTTGCAAAGGCTTAAAAATTATTTGAATTCTAAACTCCACAAATACACTGTTAGTTTCTGCATGACTTTCTGCATGTAAATAAACAGCAGTTACATAATGTGAATCGCCCAAATAATCAAAACTAGAATTCTGTCCAAAATTAATTTAAAATTCCATAGCTTCTATTTCAGGAAAGGAGTTGCAAGAAAGTCTTTGGGCACATTAGTTATTTTCTAGGCCTTACTAGGAACGTGAAATCCATTTATATTTATTTAAAGCCTACCTACAGTCAGGAAGAGAGTTTGTATTACATTCAACTTCTGTGAAGTGGAAATTTAATGCTCCTTTTGGTAGAAAATGTATATGATATTGATATATTGATAATGATATTTTTCTCTGATTCTCCTATTTTACCCATGAAACAACAAATGTATGTGAGAAAGAAGCCACATCTCAAAAAGAGAAGACATATGGTTGAAAACATCAATGTAAGTGTCATCCACTATAGTTTACTTAAGGTTTGGAGTCTGTTTATAACAAGAATCTGATTTATAGTAAACAGCATAAATATGGTTTGTAATAGCTGTGTCATACTGAAATTGATGGTATTATGGAAATAGGACTACTTAAATAAAATTATGTTATATATACCAAAGAAACAAAGTATATAATAAGAAAAAGATCTGGGCCCAGACATTTAGCTCAGTGATTCCACAGCCTGCCTAGCAAGGGCAAAGTCTTAAATTTGATCCCAGTAATCACATACCACAATACCAGGTGTGGTGGTGACTCATGCCCACCAGCAATCAGTACCACAAACCACAATGCTGGGTGTGGTAGCTCAGGCCCTTAATCCTAGCACTCAGGAGGCAGAGGCAGGAGGACTACTGTGAGTTCGAGGCTTGCCAGGGCTACATAGTGAATTACAAAGTGAGACCCTGTCTCAACAACAATAACAACAAAAAAAGAACAAAAAGATCAAGTTCTATATAAAGTGAAACCTTGAGAGATTTTAAACAACCATTTCAAGTAAAGCACTTTTCAGTATTATTTCTTAGAAAATTCAGATTAAGAAAACTGGAAAAAAAGAGATATTAATAGGGAAAATAAGCAAAGCAATATGTTGCTAATTAAATCTTGGTTATACCTGCCATGCAGTAAGGCAAGATGTGCACATCAAATGCCCACAGGGCTCGATCTTGACATCTTTGTCATTTTCTGCACAAATTTTACAGAGCTGAAAAGTGGAGCCCATTTCACAATATAACTCATATTGTTCCTAGAATATGAGGAGGAAAAAAATACCACGTTAGTGTATTTCTAGCATAAACTGTTAAAATTCAGTCTTCTCAAGCACAGTGACTTATCATAAATATTTTACACTTGATCCTGACAGAATTATGTTACCATTTAAGACATGTTCTAAACTGATAATCACAGTTTGGTCTATAAAATCTATTTTCGAAATGCTTGAGCTTTTAGCAGCAAATTTATAAGCTTTTTAACACTGGATTACTTCATGTTTTATACTATTCCCTGAAGAAAGGACTTGCTTCAACAATCACAAAGATTCATAAGATGAAACCTCTGATTCTACAATGGTAACATAAGTGGATTTATATTCTTTGTAATGCCACATGCTCCTCTAATTCCACCCTGAAATAAAAAATATTCTAGCTGAACATTAAATTTTATTTCTTAGATTTCTTTAGAAATCGAACGGAAAAAAGCAACATTTATCTTTTTTACCTGCCACACACAATAGCCACATTTAATATATTCTCTAAAGCATAAGATACACTGGATTTTAAAAAAATTATACAAATGCATTTTCATTAAATTCTAAGTCTCTAAATCTATAGTTCATGCACTGTTCTTTTCTGACACTGTCTAGAAAACTAGCCACTTCAGTAACCATAAAGAAATTAATAAGTTTTTGTTCCTTTTAGTAGTATTTAAAGCTAAGAATGTTTGGCATAGTCAAGTTCTCAGTGTGCAGAATTAGAAATGTCTATGTCACAAAGATGATATAAACTGATAAATCTAAAGAAAATACTTTATTAAATTCTACTTATGAGTGCGCAAAGTAATCATGAAATCAAAATTTATATATAAAGCCATGTTTTAGATCAGTTAGTACCTAGAAAGTACCAGTGCTCAGGAAGGAAAAAATAAATGACAGATTTTATTCCACAGTCTACTAAGATACTACAATAAATAATCCTGGGCAAAACACATATTATACACATAGCCACATATACATAGAAACAACACATGCACATATGAATTTTATACACTATGATATATATGACTATGTACATAATTTTTAAGAAAATAAAGATAAGTAAATGGATCAAGATTAAAAACTAGATCTAAAGTTACTCAAAATAACGAAATATTGAATTTCTTAAAATAATGGATAATTATTGATACTAGTTAGAACCATTGAAACAAGTGTAATTATAAAAAGTTCTAAAATCATAGATGTAAAACTCAATGTAACTTAAGGGGTAAGAATATTAGTATATTAAGCATATTAGTATTTCATATTAGCATTTATGTTAGTATTAGTGTTTAACATTAGTATTATTGTTAGTATTAAATTTAAGTATATTAATATTTAATAATATTACTCTTGAAGATTTTTAAACACTAGCTCTTTAAAGAGGAACTATCTCTTGTCAGTGACCTTTCACACATACTACAAAATCAATGTATGAATTCTAAACATGATAATCACACATGACATTTTAAAAATTATTGTTAAACTGTGAACATAAATGTCAAGAAATATGTTTCACTTAACACTATCAAGATGGGGACTAAAGACAAGTTACTTACAAAGTGAATTATCTTCTGGGAAAAAACAATCTCTCATTTGGTTGTTTTTCCTGCAATTTTTAGTACTTATTATGGAAAACATAAATATATGTAAAATATAAGGTATTTTAAAAGTATACTACCTATAGTTTCCCTCCATCTTTTCCTTATTTTCCCTATCCTTTTAACTTTCTCAGTGAAATACTGTCACAAGTTGTATTATTTTTGAAATGTGTAAGTATATGTTCAGAATGGTTTGTTATGTTTATTTATAAATATTGGATATATTTATAAAATAAAATGTAACATAATCAAGCTTTACATAAATGGGGTATTTTTTTTCCTACAAAACAAGACCAGGAGTTCCCATGTTACTATGTAGAGCTCCTTTGTGCTGGCTGATGATTTCACATGACTGCTGTGAGTACACTATTGTAATTTAATCTCTGAGTGGATACCCTATTGGATAGACCTTTGTGTGCTTGTGTAAGTACTACAGATATATAATTTAAAGTCAAAAGAGGTTTTCATTTAGACTTCTACAGTTATTAAATAATCCATAAAAGTTATAGTCTCACTCAAAATTTTGAGGTTGCCAAAATCAGACTAAAAAAACATATGTACTATTTTCAGTCGTTTTTAATTATCCATTTGACTCTGAAAGGTATTGCAAAAATTCTTCTAATTATTTTTCTGGCTTTTTAACCCAACACTTTTTCCTTAGATTTATATATTGACCTATAGGTTTGTTCCTTTATACATAAATGCTAATATTACATTGCAAACAAGTACATTAAGAATTTTCTATCTAACACATAGAATTTCTTTCCATTTTAGAATTCCTAAAGTTAGCCTTTGTGCAAAATATTTGTGCATGACTGACCAACAGTTCAACAAATATTCTGTTTTATTTCAAAGGTATTACACATAATTAATTATACTTCGAGAAATAGTCTTTACCTGTGTAACTTTTATGTGATCATGGGGTGTAGGTTCACATAATCCAGTTAAGTCAGGATTATAACTCCTCCCATCAGGATAAAGATAACTGAATTTAAAAAAAATTATCAACTTCACAATACAGATTTTAAATGCATTTAAGGTTATTTAATCTGAGTCACACATTTCAAGACATATTTTTTTCAGGGATTTAGTTCAGTGGTTCTGGCATCTGCCTATCAAGCACAAGGTCTTGAGTTTGATTCCCATATCACATACCACAATGGTCACATCTGTAATCCCAGAATTCAGGGAGGCACAAGCAGGAGGACTGCTGTGAGTTCCTGGTTAGCCTAGGCTACATAGTGAGCTCAGGGCCAGCCTAAACTACAAAGTGAGTTCCTGTCTCAAAAAAAAAAAAAAAAAAGATATTCTTTCACTGTTTTCAGAATATAGTATTTTTAGGAGATGTAAAATGTAGAAATCATTTCCATACAACTTAATGGACCCAGCTGCTAAGCAATCACTTTCAATTAAATCTCTAATATATAATCCTCATAAAATTAAAAATGTATTTTTACAATTATGGTTTTATGGTGTATTCCAAAACAGTTTCAATATACTTCTACTTCCAATTATTAGCTTTTCCCATTTTATACATGTTTATTAACACAGGTAGAGTAGAAATAAAAGCCACAAGTTCCCTAAACCTAATTCAAACATTTTTTCTGTTGTTTCTTTTCCTACAGTTTCCCAGTATTTCTCTTTTTCTACTCACCTAATATCTGCACATGCAGCACACAGCTGCACATAATGCATACATACATATACCTATCTTCTAAAATCAGAAAATGTCAAAGTTCCATGTTTCATGTTAATAAAACAGAATGGTTTTATCAAAGCACAGTTCTATTAGGACAGAATCTGAATGAAAGCTTAGAATAATAATGTTGCTATCTTACTGTTAAGCCACAATTTTTACTCATTGTTCAGAAAGTCAATGAAAATCAAGATTATTTTATCTATTAATATTCAGTTTTAATTATCAAAGAGTTTACTGCTAGAATACAATTGAGTAAATTATGGTTAGTTCTTTCTGTTTAATATCTTTCTCTAGTAGAGAACATTTTTTTTTTTTTTTGAGACAGAATCTCACTTTGTAGTTTAGGCTGGCCCTGAGGCTCACTATGTAGCTCAGGCAAGCCTCGAACTCAGCAATCCTCCTGCCTCTGCCTCCCAAGTGCTGAGATTACAGGCTTGAGCTACCAAACCCAACAATAGTAGAGAACTTTATACTATGCGTACATTTAAATGAAGTCTCTAACCATGTTAGTAACTATCAGAATTTATGCAAGAAACTCAAAAAATGAACTTAGAAGAATTCTTATACAGTAAGACAAAGATGAGAAAAATGATTTCTTTTATTAACTTTAAAGGAGTTGACATATAAATACTGTATAACCTATACAAACAAGTTCCAAGTTCTATAGATCTTAAAATAAGGAAAGAGAGGCAAAAGTTGGTAAGTATATTTCTTTTTATATCCTAAAATAACTACTAGAAGATTTATCAAATAGTACTTTATCATATCTCAAAAATATGTAGAAATTCAAGGACAAGTTCAGAAATAACTACAAAAATAACTGAGAAGAGAAAGAAGGGGAGAGAAGTGGGAAGGACAAGGCATTTTTAAAAAAGAAAAAAGATGTTAAGGACATTTTCTGTTTAGCTCCTCAGAGGCCTTTTAGTGACTGACTTTTGTTCTGTATACCCAGGATACTCAGTGGCCAGGAAGGAATATGCAAATTTTCCTCTTCACCAAAATAAATCAAGTTAGCACCTGTATCATACAATACTGAATATAAGGAAATACGGCTGAAACTGATAGTTGACCCAGATAACCCTGTCATTTTACCAATTTGAAGATTAAAAAAATAATCTATTTGATCCTTATCTGCTATGAAAACCCAGTCACCTAGCCATTCCATCTGAAGAGGCTTAAGTCTGTGCCTATTCTTGGTGTAAAGATGAACAGTTATTTTCATGTGAGTTCAGAGGCTTTGCTACAATGATTTTAATATTGTAATTTAATGTTTTTGACTTTTCATATCAGATGGAAAGCATAACACTATAAATATGAAAATATTCTCTTTACAGATTTGTGTGCTCACAGCTTTATAAAGTACAACTTTAAAGAGGCTTTTCTTAAAAACTCAAACCTACAACGAAAGTGAGTCAAAGCTGCATGTATGAGTATTCAATACACCCAAATTAAGGTAAAACAAAAAGAAGTATAGCAAATTTATGAAAATTTTAAAAGAAATATGTATTTGGTTTGCAAACTTGTGACATACTTTCAATGTAATTTTCTGAAAACTTGTTCCTTTAAAAACAAACATTATTTCTTCACATAGTTCTTTTTTCTTTTTTATCTGTCTCACTTTCTTTTAGGTATTTTTATCAGTATAGGTTTGCAGTAGGTAATCTTTACATTAATGGTAGGGAATTCAAATTGACACATGTATATAACACATCATAAATCTTTCTTACATTATTCTCCTTCCCTCCCTCTTTCTTTTGCTCTCTTTCCCTTTTATAAAAGATCTATTACCTTGTTTCCTATTATCTATCTTATTTACTATTTAATGAGTTTCTCATACCTGAAAAACCACACTATGTGTAAGACTGTGTCTAATTTATTCACTTAATATTATGGTCTCTACCTGTAATCCCAGCACTCGGGAGGCAGAGAAAGGAGGATTGCTGAGTTCGCGGTGGCTTGCCTGGGCACCATAGTGAGCTCAGGGCCAGCCTGAACTACAAAGCAAGACCCTGTCTCAAAAAGCAAAAAAAAAAAAAAAAAAATTATGGTCTCTAAGTGCATCTGGTTTCCTACAAACTCCACTGTATCTTGTTTTTATCTTATTAGCACACATTTGCAGTGTATGTTTCATTCCCTCTAGGGAGTTGATACATGTACTTAACATATCTTGATTGTTTTTACTTCCCGTCCCTTCCTTACCCACTTCCCCTCCTACATCTCTAGACTCATTCATTTTCATTATTATTATTTTTTAGTCCATATTTGCACCATAGAATGATTACGTTCACAGTAGGCAGTTGGCACATGAGCCTGATGCATAAGGATGCAAAGGTATCACTACACAGTTGAAGCGATGTATCCTAGGCTGGCCTTGAACTCATGGCCATCCTTCTGGTTCAGCATCGTGAGTGCTAGGATTATAGGTGTGTGATACCATGTCTGGCTTCCCTCCCTCTCTTTTGGTCCCCTTTCCATTGCCAAAAGCTCTTTCTTTTATCCTTTTTTTCCCCCTTTATCAGTCTTTGATTTTGCTCCTTATTTGTACAATGGATAACTCAAATGAGAGAAACATTACCTATGTATACTACAATAGATTATTTGCTCTTCATTATCTCTAGGGACTGTCTCCTGCTAGGTTCCTATCACAATCCATTCTTGTAAATTGGATTACATATATCTTTAAGTAAGTCACAGAACTGTAAAAAGACACTGCTGGCCAGGCTCTTTGGCACATGCCCATAATATCAGGTACTCAGAGGCTCAGGTAGGAGGAGTACAAGTTGGAGGACATCCTGAGCAACTGAGCAAGATCCTGTCTCAAAGAATAAAAAGGGCCAGGGATGTAGCTCAGAGAAAGATGCTAGATTCAATCCTTAATACTGCCAAGAAAAAATTTAAAAAGAAGGAAAGAAAAACTGTTCAGATAGGAATTTGAATACATTACTATTATGAGAAAAGAAAAGATACAAAGAAAAAGAAAAAAAGCAGGGAACAAAAGCATAATAAGGAAAAAGTAAAAATTTAATCTATCAGTCAAAATAAAAAGTAGTTAATTGCATTATTTTAAAAATATAATTTCAATTTTTCCTAAAGTACAAACTGATAATGTAATTTGTTGTTATAATGTATTTCATGTAACATATATTTCAAATAATTAGGTGGCCTGAAAATGACTAAAGAGATGAACAATAAGAAATAAGCAATATACATTTCTGAGTCTTGAGGCAAAAAAACAAACTATCAGCCTCACTATCTACTTTCTCCATCACTGGGCAAACTTTGTGATCCTAAGCTTGGTGAATCCCATGTCCATACTCACAATCCTTCCCTGCTGCCATCAATCAGGGCTTGGAACAAGGGCTTGTTGTGAGGTATGGTCTGTAAGATGTTCCCATCCCCGGTGACATAGCCAATGGCCCACTGTCCCAGTCGAGTGCAGCTTAGCCGGAAAATATAGCTGGAAAAGACAAGCAAATATTTTTCAATCACATTTGAAAGGTGTACCAAACATTAGTAATTTTTTTAGGCTTTTTAAAAAGTAAAATAAGAAACAGAATAATTTAGAATTCCTGTCAGAAATTTTTATCATTTTTAACATTATTGTACTTCTGTTAATTGACCATAAAATATTGCTAACAAATTTTCACTTGTTCACATAACAAGAGTTATGTGAGAAAACACATAACACATTGTAAAATATCAAATGATTTATTGTCACCACTGTAAGAAATGTTCTGTGTGGAAATGCTGCAGATATGAAGCAGCAATGACATAAATAATTTGGGGGAAGTAAAAATAAAAGAGTAAAAATTTAATTTGTCCATCTCAGAAATGGAGCTAGTTTCTACAGTGGCATTCAACAGATTACTATTGAATGTTAAAATTATACATTTTAACTTTAAATAACTCATTTAAAAATGATACATTTTCATTCGAGAATTTCAGTGATTTAACTTTAAATCTCAAAAGAGCTGATTATAATAATGGGAATGACAACTAGATAAATTCTTATTTGGCACTTAACTCTGCTAAACTTTAGTATATACTATACTCTGAAGTCAGTATTGTTCCAAACATAAATGAAATGAAAAAATTCCATTAAAATGAATCTCCAATGAAAGGAGACATTGGCTTGGTTTTAAACACATCATCATTTATGTAATCAGTTAGCTGTCTATGTCAGTTTAGATTTCTCTTTATTTAAGTGCATTACACTCAACATCTATATCTAGGTTTTACAGCTCATTAAATAGACTACAAGTAAGACTGTTTGCTACAAGGAAGCTGCTACATGAACATAAGAAATAAGAGAAACTGGGTGTAGTGGCTCACACCTGTAATCCCAGCACTCAGGAAGCAGAAGCAGGAGGATTACTGAGTTCCAGGCTTGCCTGGGCTACATAGTAAGCTCAGGGCCAACCTGAACTACACAGCGAGACCCTGTTTCAAAAAAAAAA